>JAGFPH010016971.1:0-14183 GCA_018207615.1 Philaenus spumarius
ATATTTAGTTCATACACTCAACAAACATTAATTATACAAACATATTAGTATTATGTATTACATTTTGTATATTTGTAAGTAGTATGTAAGATTAAAATAAGCTCAATTTTTATTGTACACAGTATTAATTAAATGTTTTATGTAAAACAACTGTTTTTGTATCAATCCACATTTCCTAGTTATTTTTGTCTTAACTTTTAACTATTATTTTACTTTTATCTTAAAAAGGGGTATTATTTTTTATTTATCTTTTATCTTTTATTTCATAAAGGGAGTAAAAGGTATTGTAATGGCAACAGGATGACCTAGCTGGCTGAATCCAACAGATATTTAAAGATTTGAATATTAAAAGGAGTGGGAATAAACAATATCTGGTTGCGCTGTTATGTGTGGTAGACTTGATATAATAATATATCTATAATCTTAGACTATTAGAACTTGCTTGCACTATCAAAACATATAGGCTATGTTGTTCTTTCAAAGAATTTTAAATAAAGATCATCTTCTACATCTAATACAAATACAGTACCGGTATTAGTCAAAAGTATGAATACGGTACACCCTAACTCAGGACAACTTTCTAGGAAGTAAAAGTGAATTTTTAGTCACTACTACAACTTTGTCAATTTCCCCAAAATGGGATTTTTGGGGGGGCAGCTCAAAATTTTTAAATGTAAAGACAGATTAAGTGACACATCATTTTAAAGGTCTTCTCCACCTGTGCCGGTATTATGAATTTAAATGCCGGTATTATGAATTTTCATTTCAACAACCTGCATTCTCTCATCTTAAATTATTTTTAGGTTTGAATGGTTAAAACTAGTTACATGTACGCATGGTATACATTCTCAGATCAGTCAATAAAATGTAGAAATGAAATTGGTATTTCGGAATAGAGGGAAAAATTCTAGGACAGGAACCTAATTTTAATGGACACCACAAAAAATTCAAGGACAATTCCAGGTTCTCCAGGACGCATATGAACCCTGATACAAAAATACTAAATATATAAACACAATTGGAATGGAGCTCTTTATTAAATGTGGTAACATTGTTCATCTGCCTTCATTATCCTGTTAGGTACTTGTAAATGACTAGATTGACGTAATGTCAACCAATGTTTGGTTTATTTTAATAAAAGTACAATATCTATCCTCTGGATAATCTCAGCTATTATGCCATAGATAGGATTACACGAAAAATTAAATCTGTCATTGAAGATAAGGTAAGGGGCCCAAATATCATCCCCCCTGAGGGAATTGACCTATAACTCAATCCCTAACAAATATTTTCTAAAAACAAAAATACCTCAGTGGAGCTAAAACTATCTGGTTTTGTGGTCTGAAGTTGGTTTTTGGATGTATTGTTATAAAAATTAAAAAAACTAAAAAACCCCACAAAAAAAAGACAACTCTATTTTACCCCAAAATGCAGGTAGGTACAGTTGGTCTTATAATTATCAGAACCAACGTTTTCTCAGAACTGACTCTCCAAGCCACCATAATAATTGAGGAAAAATAAAAAAATGTAGATAAAAGTAGAAACATTTTAATAAACATACTTTTTTTAAGGACATATTATTTTTGTAAGATGGCTAAACTTTATCGTACATTCAAAAAAGTTCTTAATTAAATAAATTTTTAGGTGAAAAAAAGTAGAAAAATTTCAGCAAATAGTTTATTTTATCTGCATTGGCACTAAAGAACAGTCTTGACGTCAGGGCCGGATTTAAGCACAGGCAAAGTAGGCGCGCGCCTAGGGGCCCATGCCATGCAAGGGCCCGCACCACAAAAAAAAATTAAATTTTTTAGGCAGTACTGGTAGGCTAGATAAAAAGATTTTCGAGGTCGATGAAATGCCACTAGTATATGATAATAATATTGTCATTTGAAATTCGGTCATTTGAAAAATAGGTTGAGGACCTCAATGGTTGAACCCCGTCTGAACTGGTTGGCGTTGCTCAGCATCGAAAATGACATACTAAGACAGCTAAATCAAGAAGAAATAATCAACACCTTTTTAAATTTGAAGCTCAGGAGGAAACCTATTAGCAGTAAGCAGTAATTAAATATGTATGCTATTTTATTAAAAGCAGTACTAAAATCCATTTCATGAAATAAAAGCAATCCTTCTTCAGAACTTAAATATAATGTACTGTATCAAAAATCAAAAATAACTTTTCCAATGTTTTAATTTTCAAAATACAGTAGTTTGTCAAGTACATGTGTAGTACCAATGTTTTTTTTTTGAATTAGTGAATTTTTTGAAGTAGTGTTTGACTCAATGAATGGAAATGTTGTATTGTAAATAATGTACAATTTACGGTAACTTATACTACCTAATTATGGGTGCATTTCTAAATAATAATTTTAGCAGTTGTGTTAATAAATATTTTTAAGTGTTTTGCTGTATTTTTCATTATTTAACCTATTTATCACCATGCAAAATTAAAGTTAAAATTAAAATTTCCTGTCTTTATAAATTTGGTACCGGTACTCTTAAATCTTATACCTACATTTTTAACTACAAATAAGCCTTAAAAGGAGATTTTCAAGGTCATTTTATCAGAAACTTTTACGATTCTTTTTTCAAAATTGTTAGAATATAAATATAATCGAGGGTAAAATATTTACGGTATTATAAATTCCAGTCTCAAAAGTGCTTTTATTAGTAGTAAAATTGACTTCCAAATTGCAAAAAAACATGTTTTCAGAGGCTATATTTTTAAAAATTTCCCCGGACCCCCCGGTTTGCTTGGGGGATTCCCCCCCCCCCCCCCCGCCCCCCTGGTAGGACCTGTACCACACGCTGAGCCTAGGGGCTCTTATGACCAAAATCCGGCCCTGCTTAACATAACCATTTAAAGCACTTATTGTATCGGACCCATGTTTCTTGAGGCATTGAATACAACTGGGCGGCTTGTTTGTATCAAGGTTTTTCTACTTCGCCTCCTACATTTAAAATGTAATTTTTGCCCCACTTATGGCAACTTGACATCTAAAACAGAAATAAAACAAGCATATTAGTGCATTTGTTTAAATACAGAGACAAAATCAATTAGGCTTCATGAATTTTCTTAAAAAAAATACAATAATAGTGATTTTTATTGATGATTTTTTCTTATAATTCATTAATACTGTAATCATAATAAAAGCATGATAAAAGTTAATAGAAGTGGCTTGAATACAAAAAGAGGGTTCTCAATGAGTGTTCCTAATATCGTCTCCGTGACGTTAAAGGACGATATTTGGAACAAAGAACATTTTACAAATAGCCGCCATTATTGGTAAACGGACAACCAGAATTAAATTTCACTTACCAACATGAAATTAACACCGTTGGTGTAATGCTTTTGTTAAGAGATTGGAAAAATACTTACTTTTATGCTCCTAACACAGCTTGAAACACTTGAAAGATGTCTTGAACTTTAAAAATCACAATTTTCTTTTTAAGAAGTGCACAACTACTCCTATCACCATCCAATCAACACTAGCCTAGTTTTTTTTTTTTTTTTTTTTTAAGGCGGAAAAATGCATTTAGACAGACCTCTCGTTAGAGAAGGTACTGTGGGGCTCAATCCAGAATAAGCCTGGCAATACTCACTAAACGACCGCCCTCCCCCCAAGTAAGGAAGTCACTCTGGCTCCGAACACAGGCACAAGAGTGTATCCGCCAGCCTCTCCTGAGAAGCTATACAACACTCATGTACCTGTGTAACGGACAGAGACACTCCGCATGCATCACTGGGAAGGAGCGTCAGCAGCATCTAGGGGCTATTCCCTAATGACTGCTAAATCAATCTGAAACTCACTTAATAGAAAAGAAGGCAAACTGGTTAGTGTTAATCTTGATGGAGTCGCAGCGTGAAGAAACCTATGGCGGGTCGTCCAGGATAGCTGCAGGCCGAGGCCTACCATCTTCCTGGATGTCGAGTCTCCTGCAGATCTCGGCTATATGAGGATAGCATGAGTTGCGTGCATCCTGAAATAGTTTAGTGGCACATCTTATAGCAAAAACTTCTAGGGTAGGGATACCAGCTGACCCTAGAATGGTGGAGTTCCTCACGTACCATGGCTGCTGCGTGAGTCTGCAAAGAGCGGTAGTCTGAAGAGTCTCCAGCTGTTTCCTACTGGATTTGCTGGCAAGCGCCCACCAAGCAGTAGATGCGTACATCAGCACTGAACGAACTATTAACAGAAAAATCGTTAATTTAGTTTTTACTGGCAAGGGGCTACGCCTTGCCAACAAGGGTGAGAGGAAACCCTGAATTTTCTTTCCTTCGGAGACCTTGTTCTGCACGTGTCGCCTGAAGTTGAGTTGACTGTCCAGCGTTATGCCGAGGTACTTGACAGAAGGCTTCCAAGGGATAGCCACCCCGTCAAGTTCCACGGCACGTGTCATTCTACGCCTTTTCCTGAAACAGATGGAATCAGATTTATCAGCATTTATCTTAATGCGCCATTTCTGCAGCCACGAGGACAGCACGTCCATTTGTTTCTGCATGGTATTTGCTGCGTAAGCCGGATTTACATTACTACAGTGTAGAAACGCATCATCAGCATACAGCGAGAGTGACACACCTGGAATAGTTGGAAAGTCGTTAGTATAAACCAGATACAGTACTGGTCCCAGGACACTGCCTTGGGGAACACCAGCAAGTATCGGCCGCAGAGTGGAGAGTTCGCCATCTACGAAGGTCTTGAAGGATCTGCCTGAGAGGTAGGAGCGGATTAAGTGCACGGCAGCCACCGGTACAGGAGACTCGCTCAACTTGTAGAGAAGGCCTTCGTGCCATACCTTGTCAAACGCCTTGCTGACATCTAGCAACACTGCAACAGAGGACAAGAACTTATTGTGATTATCAACCAGCGGGTTGATAACTCGAACGAGTTGAAGGGTAGTGGAGTGACCACGTCGGAAGCCGAACTGCTCTGGTCTGATGTAGTCCTCTAGATAAGGCTGCAACCTGGAAAGAAAAAGACGCTTGAATATTTTTGAGATGATCGGCAGCAGAGATATCGGGCGATAATTCTGCGGAAAGAGGTGGTCCTTTCCTGGCTTCGGAATGAGGATGATCTTTGCAGTCTTCCACTGGGATGGGAAGTGGCGCAACCTGAGGACAGAATTAAACAAAGTTAGTAAGACCTCCACTAACTGAGGGGGAGCAGCAAGCAAGGCCCTGCCGCCAATCCGATCCAGCCCGGAGGCTTTCTTCGGCTTGACCGCAGAGACAGCGGCCCGCACCTCCTTGAGAGTGAAAGGTTCGATGACGTCGTCAGCCTCTGGTGACTCTGCAAAGTAGTCGTCAACGAACTCTTCGATCATATCTGCATGATCCTCATCGCAAACATCGTGATTCGGTTGGAACTGATCCTCCATAGTGTCAGCAAACGTTTCGGCCTTTTCTAGGGCAGAATAGGCTAGGCCATGCTGCCCACGTAGAGGCCGACTTGAACGCTTCTCACTACGGAGTATCTTGGCTACCTTCCAAGCACTACCGTCTTGCAATTCCAGAGTATGCAGATATGAATGCCATGAATCAGACCTGAAATCATTTAAAAGAGTTTTAACACGGTTGTTCTGCCGGTTGAAGAGATTCTTTGCTGCCGGAGATCGAGTGAACTGCCAATGGGCTCGAAGCCTTCGCCTCTTGGCAATTTCCTTCCGTAATCTGAAGGGAAGGGTTTCCCGCGACGGCTCATGGGAAGCAGCGATGGAAGCATCTGAAACAGAAAGTGTTAGAAGGTCGTGTAAAGAACTGACCTGCCTGTCTAATTCCTCCGAAGAGTTTGGGGGCACAGGATGCGTTAGGCGTTCCGCGATCAGTTCGTTAAAATGGTGCCAGTCGACCCTGACACGTAAAGTGTTGGGCGGTAAGCTCGAAGTAGGTCCAGCAGCAACAGTAACCAGAAGCGGGCAGTGATCTGACGAGAGATCGTGGGTAGCACGAACAACTATGGGAAAAGGAACATTCTTGGTTAAAACTATATCGAGCACATCAGCAAGTCCATGGGCCGGGTAGTGAGTAGGCTCCGCAGGTGCCAAGACGTCAGCACTAGGCTGAGTATCAATGAAACGTCGAAGAGCCTTGCTCCTGGTGTTGGTCCTCCGTGACCACGAGTTGTGTTTGGCGTTGAAATCACCTGCAACAATGACATGTTACTAGCCTAGTATGGTGTCACAAGTGACAGTTTCCGACAGTAGGCCGACAGATAGCACCACATACTTATGAGTTACCCTGGTGGACGATATTAGGGAAGGGGATGATAATTGAACACCTTACTGTGTAGGATAATCTTGTAATGGCACATTTTGCCAAAATATTTATGTTAAAAGATTGTTTATTTGCTTGTTTTTTTAGTTGGAAAGATATTTATTGAATCTTGATATGAAGGAATGTCCAAGTTGGCGGCTTATAATACAGTAGAACTTCTTTAATCTGAACTAATTCAAACCGGGAGGATTTGAACTAATATCGAATCGTTCGGATTACAGAACATATTGGGCATTTCACATAACTTATAACAGCTAAAACGTAACTAAAATGTTTTATGTTGTGGCTTAAGTGTTATAAAAAAATGAGAAATACTTTGCAATTTAAATTTTTTTTTATTTATTAAAATGCTAGACATACAGTATATTTATGGTAAACATAGTATGGAAAATATTATGAGGAACTAATGAGGTTGATTGAAGAGGAACTGTTGTTGATACCTCGAGAGTTGTTCAGCAAAGCGTGTGACTATTTCGTTGTCATCAGTGCATTGCGATCGATGGACATCAGTTTGAATAAGGTTTATGGATCAAATAGATTAAATTTATTTATGAGTTACTTATATCTTTAATTCCCTAACGTTGTTTAGTGCTTAGTAACATCGTTAAAATTCAATAATTATGTTGTAACACTTAAGCAAATATAACTATTTTAACAAAAAGGTACTATTTCTTTGATATCCCGCCATTTTGTCCTAATGTGTCAGAATTAACTGATACTCAGGTGTATTTCTTTTACATATGTGTATGTTAGGACTGTTGAGTTTCAGGTTTGTAGAGTGTTCGGTGCATCTAATATATTAATTCAAAAATAGGGACCTCTTCGTGGGACACCCGGTATATTAAACTATCTGAAGCTACGAGTACTGCACAGCAAGTTTTCTAGATTAGAACGTTTAGCGTTGTGCACGATCCATCCATGTATGTGGGGGAAAGGAAAATATGTATATTATTAATTATAATCAGGTATTTTTCTTTCAAGTGAATTATTTAAAAGTCAGCATTACACACAAATGGTTTTAAATACCGTTATGTAAGTTTTCATTTTACATTTATTTTATTTTTTACAAGAGTTCAAGCATGGCTACTGGGTCATTTTACTTTGGGCGGTGTAGCTTTGTGTATTCATTGATGGTGTAAAGGTACAGACTCAATTCTGTGTGGGTTAATATTTCACCCAAACAGCCAAATCGACTTCCCAATTTTAAAAGTTTTTTAAGAGAGGTCAACAATTTCCCGAGACTCCTTTTGCCAAAGGAGGGGAGGGTACTTATACCGCCGGTCTACATCCCCTAGAAAATAGCATATGGGCCCCCTTGGATCCATCTCCTGACGGTTTTTTCAACAAACACTGTGTATTTGCCGTTCATATTAAGACAGGAGCGTGAGAGGTTTGTTGTTTTCGAGTGCATGTGATTATTGTTTTTTCAAGATATTAATTGAAATTTAGTCTTTTAGTTCAAATTAACTAAAACTTCAATTTAATTACAGAGCCTTAATTTTTCATTTGAAATAAAATACTACATTTAAATTAATATTTTGATTTTATTAAACTTCTTTGATGCATAAACAACACATTATTGTTTGAGTGATTGATTTTTGAGTAGTAAGTGGTCAGAAGAAATTTTACTTAAACTTATCAAAAAATATATTCTCTGGAATCATCTACATAAAGATATTTAAAAAACTAAATAAAACCAGATGCTTGGAGGAAAATAGCTGCTGAGATGGATATATCTGCGGACCAATACAAGAAGGTTATATCTTTGCTGCCTTCCTACCAACGGGGGAAATGAGCAAAGTCATTGTTTCCTTTTATTTTTGCACAAACTTGCCATTACCAATGCCGCACCACTCATAAAATGATTTTCTATGTGCGATCGAGTCATGTTTACAACTCTGCAAACTGATCACTGAATGTTCGTTGAACTTTGGATAAGCTGTGCGGCGCTCACATCGCATGGGTTGCGCAAGTGTATTCCACAGCAATAGACCAAATATTAAAAAAACTACCAGAAAAAACAAACATGTGATTAAATCTACATTCACAAACAACATAACAACAAAATCAATCATTGTGCTCCAACCAACTTTAGCAAATTTCTCAACTAGGTCAATCTAACAACAAGTGTAAAAACAGGAGGGTATCAAACTTACATGTAATGATGCCAATCAGTACACTTAGAACAAACCGTATTTCATTCTTTTATACAAAGAATACCTCCAAAACCACAAAAAGCAGATTTTCAACCATGGAAAACACCAAATCAATGAAAATATAACTTACACATACTTTGACACAAATTTACTTATATTAAAAACAGTACATCAATGAATACTTTGGAAGTATTTGCACACTACAAGATATCCCAAATATCATGTTTAATAGCAATATGAATTTCTCATGTAATGCTATCTGTGACACAAAAGCTGAACTAAATCATATAAGATTACTCAGTGGATAGACAATGTACTTTTATTACAACAAACCTAACATTGTTGTCAGTACATCTAGTCATTTACATGTATCAGGATAGTAAAGCCAGATGAACTATGTGTGACAATATAATTAACAAAGAGCTTCACTCGGTTTGTCTAAATGTGTATACTTTCTGCGCAGTCACGAGACAAACAACGAAGGCTGGATCCAGGGGGGCAGGTATACCTGGGCACCAGATTAAATGATGGAGGCGCCAAAAATAATAAATTTCTTAAAAATAAATAACTGGCTTCATAACAAAAAATAAAAACGTTTTAATGCCAATTTTTAATAACTCAATATTGTCTATTTCAGTGAGCTAACAAGCAGGTAAGATGCATTGAAAATTATTGCTGACAAGTTTAGTTTTCTGTGTGCGGATCAAATTAAAAAACTTGATGTGGACAGTATAAAATCTAAAGCTTCAGAGTTAGCTAGAAACTATGATAATGATGATTTAAACGAAGAACTTTTAAATGAAAAAGAGAGCTTTAAGTTGCATGCTCTAACTAGCAAAGATGAATTGTAAGACGCAACAGCAGCATCTACACTGTACACTCCAAATATTATATAAAAGCAAGCAGGAGGAAGGGTATCCAAACATACATGTAGCTCTAAAATCTTTGACTTCCAGTGCCTGCAGCAACTGGAGAAAGAAGTTTCAGCAAATTGAAATTTATAATAACCTATTTAAGAAATGCTATGAAACAGCAGACTTACTAACTTAAGCATCATTTCCATTCAACATCAAAGGGCCTCGTTGATTTCTTTTGATCATATAATTAACACATTTGCAGCAAAGAAGGCTCGAAATATAAGAGTTTAATGGATGAATACTATCTTTTTGTTTTTATGTTTCTTTTCCATTTAACTTTAAAAAGTGTATATATGCTTTTATTTTCAATAGAAATACTTTTTCCTTATAAGTATTTACTTATTCATTTATTGTACTTGTTGAATATTACATGTTATGTGAATAAAATTACTATTTCAATCTTTTATTAAAACCTTGTATTCTCCAACTTTTTTTAATTCAACCTCATATAACATTAGACTTTTTAGTAAGTCGGGTACCTTCGGGAAGAGGGGACAGTAAAGCTTGCTCCCCTGACAATAATTGTAAGTCCGGCCCTGCAAAGAAGGTTAAAATAAAAATGTGCTTTGTTATTTGTAAATGTCATTGATGTCAAATGCTTGTTATTGATGAAATTCTTAAGGTGGTGGTTAAAGTTAATCCTCCCTTCTATCAGATCATGAATAATAAAATAGATTATGCATGCAGTGTGGCGAAAAAAAAGTTGTCGGGAAAATATTGCATAACCGCGCCGCGGGATAGCACTATATCAAAGCCCACTAAAGAATACCGTTGAGGGACGGGCTTATGTACACCAAGACTTTGAACGCTCCAATCGCCGTAGTGCGACGTTGTCATGTTCTTCCCACGCTTCTAACTGACTGCAGCTGACTCAACGCATTTATAATTCTTTAAACTGTGCGATCAAACCTCGAGTGGTAAATACCAGGAGTGTTCGAGGCTAGTAGATATGGCAACGCTGCGCGCCCATCCTATTGGCCGCCTCGCAACGGTATTCTTTAGTGGGCTTTGATATAGGGAGAAATCATTCAAGGCTTTGGTGCTACACACCGCTTTTGTCGTGTCGTTTCCCCCATAGATCGTGCCACTATCGTTGAATTTCCAGTGGATTGAAATAATGCATTTGATCGGAGTTCTACTAGGTTATCCAAATACAATGCTTCTATCTACCGATATTTTGTATACTTAATCTGTCACATTTGGTTGGTTTCATAATCTTTAAATATTATTTAAATTTATTGAAATTGTGTGTAACCAAAATTTTTCTTTCTTTAATTCGAAAAATCTAAAAGAACTTAAATATTAATGTGAAAATATACTAAACTTTCTTTCTGTAGTCTCTGTGGGTTTTGGAAAATTAAAATAGCTTTGTGTTGTGATAATATGTCATTACTGGCAGGAATATAAGTATTGAGTTGGATAAAACACCTTGATTTAGGTATGTATCCCACATAAAGAATGTCCACCTGAGGTAAAAGATTTATTTGAATTGGTTGTGAATGGTTGTAACCAATAATTAAGTTACCTTATAGTTATATATAATTGCTCAGTCCTTTTACTTTCTCACTATACTATAGTAAAGAGAAAGTATAGTGATCGCAAAAAAAATCGATGTTGATATTTTTGTGGAAATATTGGTTTTGGGACCCCCTGAGTTCAAAAAAGTGTTTTTTACAAAATGTCTGTCTGTCTATCTGTATGTATACAAAGCTAGAACGAAAACTATTCGATCGATTTCAAACAAATTTGCCTGTCAATGTCAATTAGGCCTGTATAGATGCATGAAAAAAGGTTTTGAGAAACAACCTCCTTTTTGGCCAAAAACCCACAAAAATCAGTTATTATTTTTTTATAAAAAAACGGCTCTAACGATTTTGATAAAATTTGGCTTATTTGTAGCCCTTAATGTACCCTACCATATGCAAAAAACCGCACCTTTCTAAAAATTCTCGTTTAGCTAACAATAATAGTAATAACGGATTTTTGGGTGTTTTTTGGCCGAAAAGGGGGTTGTTTTTCAAAACTTTTTTTGTGTATCTATACAGGCCTAATTTGACGTGTTTGGGGCAAATTTGTTTGAAATCGATCTAATAGTTTTCTCTCTAGATAATAATATTAATATTTATTAATTAATCTTCTGCTTTAATATCACCTCTCCTACAATTATGAAGTCACAGTGAATCTGTTTATTAATTTAAATATCTTTGTGAGAAAGTATGTGCCAGTTCCTGATACCGCTTATTTGAATTTTCTTTGGTTACATTAACGATATGCATATTATTCAGATATTTTCAAACCACTACAATGTTGTATCAACTTGCATTAATTAATGCACATCATTTATTCGTTATGAAACACATGTAAACCATACTTATAGGTCTATTGAAAAATTATGTGAGGTTTCTTTGTACACATGTGTGAAGGTGGTGTTAGATTGAATATACAGTAGAGCGTCGAAAATCCGAACTAATTGGGACCGAGGGGGTTCGGATTATCAATTTGTTCGGATTTTTGAAAATAACCAAGAAAATTACATTTAGGCTAAAATATATGCCCTTTAATTCATTAAAGTGGTTAAACAGTACAAACAGTAATGCAATTACAATACAGTATGTAAGACTACTTACATTATTATGAATTAGAAGAACTGCAAGTACACAGTAGGAGTAGGGCCAACATGGTTACACTTGTAACTCTCAATTAATTACAGTACAGTACCATAATTAAAAGTTGACTTGTACATTATAGTTAACAAAAAAAAAATAAAAAAATACTGTACAGTATACTACTGTATGTACGACCCACTGTTATAATGACTACACAAAGAGAAATGAATGAACTTTCTGCATGTTTGCACCGTTTGTTTACTGTTAGCGCTAAACCAGCTTATTATCGTGACAGTGAAAATACTGACAGCCAGTCTGAGAGCAGGTATTAAGAAGTGTTTAAAAAGAGATAATAATGTCAACCTGCGATGAACATTTTTGTGAAATTTTTAACAATGCAATAGGAATTTGCGATAATGAAATTTTTGCAGGGCCTCGGAACGCGTTCGGATTTTTGACGTTCGGATTATTGACGCTCTTGTATTATCTTTTCATTTAATAGTGCAATCTGTGTGTTTGAAGATTTGCCTAAAAAACTTACATAATTTGGAGGAATTCCAAGTTTACAAACACACAAAGCAGATCTAACCTCACTATTAAAAGAAAAAACACTAATCCATTTATTGTAATACCATTTATAACAAAATTATTTAAATAGAGCCTCTTCATTCCAGGATACAGATAAAGGCGGAAATTGCTGAACCCTATCAGCATCGTTCTTTAAATTCTTCTTCATATAATTCATATCTTTATGATCCCACAATACAGTACAATTCTTATACAGTTCAATTAAAGAAAACACTTTCTATTCAGGCCAATTCATTGTTGCAAGGTTGGTGCGCAAACAACTACTAACTTGCCACAAACACGGCTCAACTGCAACAGAAAATTCCTTTGTGTTCGTTTAAAAAAAACCGACAGGAGATGGATCGCGACGGACCTTTGCAGCAACTGCTCGTTGGAGGTATGTCGACTTGTACAAACTGAACATTCGACTTGTGCATATTGTTGCAGCCTTGGTTCGCTAGTGTATCGCCGCCTTTATCTGTGTTATGGGTTAGGTATCCTGGAATGAAGAGGCTCTATTTAAATAATTTTGTTATAAATGGTATTACAATAAATGGATTAGTGTTTTTTCTTTTAATAGTGAGGTTAAATCTGTTTTGTGTGTTTGTAAACTTGGAATTCCTCCAAATTATGTAAGTTTTTTAGGCAAATCTTCAAACACACAGATTGCACTATTAAATGAAAAGATAATAAAAGAGCGTCGATAATCCGAACGTCAAAAATCCGAACGCGTTCCGAGGCCCTGCAAAAATTTCATTATCGCAAATTCCTATTGCATTGTTAAAAATTTCACAAAAATGTTCATCGCAGGTTGACATTATTATCTCTTTTTAAACACTTCTTAATACCTGCTCTCAGACTGGCTGTCAGTATTTTCACTGTCACGATAATAAGCTGGTTTAGCGCTAACAGTAAACAAACGGTGCAAACATGCAGAAAGTTCATTCATTTCTCTTTGTGTAATCATTATAACAGTGGGTCGTACATACAGTAGTATACTGTACAGTATTTTTAGCCGAATTTTCGAAGAAAATAAGAGCTATTACACTCGACTCAATTTGAAAATTACTTTATATATATATATTTATCTGTTTTATTCCCGGATCGATAAGTGGTAGTAAATATGCTTCAAAATTGCTGATTTTTTGGTGAAAGGGTCAGTAGGATTCTTCAGATATACTTTTTTTTGTTTTTCGATCGGATGCAAAATGGCGGAGTTATACCGATTAATCGTTTTTGGGTAGGGATTTAAGGGTATATAAGTATATGGAATTTTCCCACCTTGATAAAATGGTAGTAAATATGCTTCAAAATAGATGAAATTTTAGTGGAAGGGTCCTTGTAGGATGTCCCAGACACTGATATTTTCATTTTTCGATTTTACACAAAATGGCGGCTTGTTTGATTTAAACCAAAATGGCAAAGTTAGAGCGAGGAAATTGCATTATTACTACCACCCATAAGCCCTTGTGCAGATTTTGAGCTATATCGTTCAAAAGGTAGTTAAATTTACTACAATCCTGTGCAAAGGTATTTCAGGTACAGTCCCCGGAACAAGGAACAAAATTGATAGAAAGCTCCCGATAAATGATTTTTTCATTATAAATGTCAGGTTTTTGCGCGATTTCTCCCACTCATAAGCCCGTGTGCAATTTTTGAGCTA
>JAGFPH010016973.1:6430-18414 GCA_018207615.1 Philaenus spumarius
AGTGCAAGTGGTTAATTTAAATTAAATTGTGAGCGTAATGGGTTGTACAACCATTGCTAAGGGGCAGTAACGATACAAATAATGTTTTAAATGCCATACTTAAGTTAAATCAGTTAAGAAAAGTGACATATAAAAAGTATTTTAAATTTAAATATCTTTTCTAAATAAATTTGTTTTAATGATTATATTAAATTTTCATATGTAAATTAGTGATGGTAGTAAATTTTATAGTTTGATATGTAAATTAAATATAGTAAATCCGAATTAATTTCAACAATAAAATTAAGTATTTCCGCACAATGAATAATTTGCTTTATGACCTGTAATTAATTAGGTTTGTGGAATTAATTGTACCTCTGTACTACATCGCCTACATGATTAAATGTTCGGCTTGCTCTAATCTCCTTGGGACTTCCTGTGGGAAGCACTCTATCCATCACGTTAACCTCTTTCCTTTATAGTCCTTGCAACATTCGCAGTAATAATAGTTTCAAAATTGATCTTCATACGACATTTA
Source organism: Philaenus spumarius (assembly GCA_018207615.1). Classification (NCBI taxonomy): domain Eukaryota; kingdom Metazoa; phylum Arthropoda; class Insecta; order Hemiptera; family Aphrophoridae; genus Philaenus; species Philaenus spumarius. The sequence continues at coordinate 6,948 of JAGFPH010016973.1, forward strand.
TAAACAATCAATTATATTCGCATACAATATGTATTCACATTATTTACTTTCTTCTCAGAAATTTCAATCAAAAATATATATATGTGTTACGGGTTAAGTTAGATTAACGTAAATACACTGTAAAGAAATGTTGAGTTAGTTTTAGAGTCAATCTTTATTTAATGGGTAAAAATATAAAAACCACAAGTAAATTTGAATTACAGTATGTCTTCTTGTATTTATATGCAAGACTTTCCTTCACTGAGCAAACATTTGGAATTCTGATTTTTTTTTCTAATTTTTAAAAAACCTAAAAATGTAAGTAGTTTCAAAACACCTGTTTCCAAATACTTTATTCTTAATAAATGTATATTACACTTTGGTGCTAAACATGCACAATCTCTCTTATGAAGATATTTCATTCAACTTAAATATAATTAACACACACAGTATGTTAATTATTTTAAACAATAAGTTCCATACTTAACAATACTTCATAATACTTATTTTGACTTTTATACAAGTTTCATTCAATATGCAAGATGAAGCTAAAGGCACAAGCTACAGTATTCTACTCAATGCAACAGTTGAAGTTAACATAATTATCGGAAAACAAAATTTTATGAAAATAATTTAGTTACATTATTTTTTTTTAATAATTAGTTCGTAAAAATAACAAAATATGCAAAAGTCTTAAAAATATTTATCGTTAAAATATGTATGTATTTATTATTTTTAACTAACTTGTAAAATCTAAAGTTTATAATAAAATAATAATGTAATTTTTTTTTAATAAGTACAATATATATTTTTTTATGTTATCGGCTTTTTAAGTTTAAGTTTACAATGAAATAGTTAGAGAAATTGTAATAGTTTGCAAACTACATAAACAATTTGACTACCCCAAGTATTCCAATCTTGCCTTAACGAATGCTTGTGTTTGTTTTTTAACAATCTATTGAACTAAAGGATTTTAATATTCACTATTAATAACCCCTAGGTTAGTATTTGGAATTACTTTACCTTTGAAGTTCTGTTAAGAGATCATCACAGTTATGTCACGTTTTTAATTTGAGTTGGAGAGAGAAAACAGCAAAAGGGAACTCAATGCTCTAATTGAAATTCCAGAAAAGGCAGAAGAAGAAATATTCACACGGATGCTATTGGAATGGGAGTATGTATATTGGTATGTTATTACTTGGACGCTGAATGGAATATGGAAATAGAAATAAAATTTGATCATACATTTTTTTGATTAATTCACAATATTATGTAAGATTATAATCAGTAAGTTTTAATAATATTAAAAGAATAAAAAATATTATCTCAGTATATTATACGCCTAGATCAGTTCAGTAAAAATAACAAACACAAACATTTCTCAATAAAGAATGCAATGTAAAAGATTGTATTGAGTTCTGTGAGGTATAAAAGTACTTATTTATTCTCTTTATATTGCTTTAGCTTTGCGTAAATAAAGGGAAATGTGAACCCTAACAAATAATAAATCAATAAATGAATGCACAAAAATGTGAAATAGCTTTCATATAAAACTAATCATTAGGGGCAGTAGTTTTTAAATAAAATAATGCTGGTATACAAAATAAGAAAGAATTTAAGGTAAATAAAATATGTTGGACTAAATTATTTGTTTGGATTCGATTGTACTTTCACAACCATTAAAAAATTATTATATATAATATTGTAGATCATACAATTATTTTTCGTGTCTTGATAAAAAGAAAAACAAACTGCTTTATATGTATATATAATTTTATAGCATGTTTATTTTCCGTTTGTATATTTTGTATTGCTTTTTTTAATGATCGTTTGTCCCGTGTTCTGTTAATACGTTTTAAAGTACATAAAACGTACATAATACTAGAAGCTTTACTTATTAAGTACACAAATGTATTTAGCGCTAATGTATAGTTCCCTAACAACATAAAATAACAATTCAAAATTTACGATTTTATAACTAAACGAATATAATTAAATGTTGTGCTGTTATTATCATCAATACGTTTTACCCTTATAGGAGCTCAATTTATTTCCCTTTGGTAATTTATATATTGAGTAAAACCACTTTTCAAAATTTCCCAGAGCACCTAGACTGTACATCCCATGAATACAACTAACATTAGGGGTGTTCGCACCAGAAGCGGGTAAACGAAATGCACATAATAAAGTAGTACACCTATTGTTGAGGTTTCGCAACTCTTTTCCCGCGGGAATAGCAACGCTGTACACAATAAACATAGTTGCATTGAGGTAAATTGTTACGTTTTTTGTTATAAAGTAAAGGCCTAAATATCTCGTATGTAGTTTTTGGAATTTGTTTGCAATACTTAGAAATAACTTAGAATAACTTTACTTTTAACAAAAACTGTAGAAATATCTTCTATCACATACTCAGTTTCAGAATAAAAAATGTACAAATATCTGTATTTCTGTCATAATTGTGCAAGGTATACAAATATTTTGTTGCAAATGAATGGAAATATATTTTTTTTTTTTTTAGCTGAAGTAAGAAATACACGATCGTGTTAATGATACCTTTCTTTCTTTTTGGGAACATGAGGAAAAACATTTTCACCTTTAACTCGTACTTCTTGAAAACTACTTAACATATTCATATGTTGATAACATTTTCAGATTTTAGTACTTATTTAGCCGTTAAATGTGTTTTTTTTCTTTCTCAAATAGTAGCCTATAGGACGCCTTTGATTCTTTCTCAAATCACTGTTATAGGACGCCTGTATTTTTGTATTAACTTTTATAGAACCAAATATATAATGATTTCTTTAAAACTACTCCCATTACTAGATAATATGTAGTTAGAGAAGCTTTATGTATTTTTTGTTCTAACCAATAAATATTACTTTATATTCTGAGAACGCTCTTCCTATTAACATGATAAATCCATTATTCAAATCCAGTCTATCCTCAACTGAGGACAAAGGCAATATTTGTTCAACTTTGAGGTGAATTTGAGGTCAAAAGCAGGACCGATACAAATAATTATAGAAACAAAATATATTTATAAAATAAACACATTGAATTATTGTTTATTAGACTTGATAAATATTCAAAATAAAATTATAAAATAAGAAGAAACATTAAATATGTATCAGTGGTATTTAGATATGTAGGGCTTATACAGTATTAAGCTTAATATTGAAAAAATGGGTATACATATATATAAAATGAATTAAAGTGCACGTCTAACAATTTTAAACTATCCTTTCAGTTAAATAATGCAAGTAATTTAACAGGAATCTTCAAATACAGGTTTAATATGGGTATTGTGTTCATCTATAGCTGTCTATAATTTTTGTAAATATCCATAATATCATTATGAGAGAAAATTTTAATATTTCACCAGCTGTCTACATAATACCTTAAAAGCTAAATTGTAAATTTAAGAAGCTCTTCCAAAGGTTTCTTATGCATTTGTTAACCAACAACAATTAATTTGCATACTACTGCCTACTGGGATGTGCTTAGTTTTATAGTATATCTGTAAACCACTTTTCAGTTTACATGAATAGTGTTTAAATAACAACATGAGATATTTTTATATGTTTTATTTTCAGGTCAAGGTTACATTTATTTCAATAAAGTGTATAACGTACACCTTCAGAAATTATTTATAACTACGAAAAAACATTGATTAAAACAAGAAAAAAGATTTAGCTGATTAGGTAATATAGTAAAATTACATTCCCACTATGAACCAAGACAAATTCTAATAGGGTAACATTCTGACACTTTGTTCTCACAAGTATTTGGTTCCCGACATCCATTTTTCATATGTTAAAAAAATCCCAACCATTATGTGTTATGTATGTGCATAAAATCCCAGGCTCAATTTAGTGAATTTTCTGTTTCGCAAAAAATATATATTAAATTTAAAACTTATCAATTTTGATGATTTTTTATAAATTTTGTTTGGAATTAAATGTTCTATAAGGTAGTACCTGTTAAAAATAAGTGTAAATTCATGTTAAATATAAAATGATTTAAATTGTTACTAGGAAAAAATAATTAAAATGTTGTTTCTTTAGTCTTGATAATGACACAAAAAAATCTAGAACAATTATCCACATAACATAATTTTTCACTTAAAAATGAACACAAACCTGAAATTTCATTACATTATATTGAAAAATGAGAGAGTTATTAAGGTTTTTTTTGGAAAATTAGGCTACTACGTAACCAGTTCTGCGGTTAGTTGTACATATATAGTCATAAGAACATACACGTCACTAACAAGTGAATGTACTCGCTTCATAATCACAATTTTTACAATAAACATAACTAAAAATGTCAAAACAATCACATGCTACAACATAATATTTGGGCCATAATCAAAGCCAACACACAAATCAAGTTATTTACCATCTGACAGATGACAAAAGCACAGCCAACGTACCGTATATGACAATTATCTTCGTTGTAGTGAACATAGAGGTAATTTTTAACGTAAGTAAAGCTCATAGAGGTAAATAATACAGTTCTTTCTGATTCCATTGATATATAATAAACATAGATTCAATAATGATTTGTATTTTATATGATTTTTTTTCTGAACGTCCGAATATTCGGACGTCGGGATTCTACGCACATGCATGCAACGTCCGAATTTTCGGACGTCGGGATTCAGCGGACATAATAACAGTCCGAAAAATCGGACGTTGGGAGCAAAAGGGTTAACACAACCTTAAATTAGTTATTGTAAGAAAACCGTAAGACAGACTAACCAATCCTGGCTGTAAATTTGTTCGCACCTTTAAACTGGTGAAAAAAGTTCCACAAACTGTCCTAGGCGTCTTAATTGGGAGGTTGTTGTATAAAACGCTTAAAACAAACCGTGCTAAATAAAACTGTACTTACAAAATTCTAATAACTTTTCAAAAACAAACTTCTATTTTAACAAAACTGAATAAAAAGACCTTTCTGTAAAAGTTCCATATCAACCAGATATCTAAGTTTTGAGTCAATTCTTAGTTATAAAAGAAAAACTACTATTACCTGTGTAAAATAATAAAGGTATTAGTTTAGTACTGGTACATTTTCGAATATTTAGCATAACAGTGTATAACATTAGGAACTATAGTTGACTATTTTCACTGTAAAGTAATTTTATTTTGCTAAAATATTATACATTTGCTTGATAAATTAATTTTTGCAGTTAAATCGTTGGACAGATATAAAAACTTCCCCTAACAAACTATATGCAAATAACTCCTAAAATAGGCATATTTAAGCACGAAAAATATTTGACGTTTCAATTATATAAACTTTGCGTATTGTTTGTTTTGGAATAGATTTGATACACCTATTCACTACAGCAAACGTTGATCGCAAAGCCATTTTATTTAAATATGTTTGTGCTTATCCTTTTATTTAGTTTGCTTGGATTTTATTCGGTTAATTTTCACAGTTTTGTCCCACTGTTTCGAAAGTTTAACAAGATAAATAGACAATTAAATTTTATTAAGAATAATATTGAATTGTAGGTGTTACGTGTACTATGAAATTAAATTATATTTGTATAACATATAATTATTAACTTTTCAATTTTTTTTAAATCTAAGTGCATCTTACTTTAGTTATTGTTTACCAATAACAAATTTCTTCATAAAACTAAATTATATTTTTATAAAACAAGTCCTACGTAATTTTTATTAGATTTTAATTGCAAATTAAATACATTCTCAAGATGTTTCTTTTGAAAATTATACAATTTTCGATTAATATAGTATTTTTAGTGGTAACTGTTTGATTGAAATGTATACAAGTGCCACGTTGAAAAATGCATTTTGAAATAACTACGACACGAACCAACTACATTAATTTTATTAATTATTCTATTTACACATTAAATATACGCTTAAATTATTTAAAGGGTTTATATTTATTAAAATTACAAATGAAAAATTAATATCTACCTAATGCCAATTCTAGGTACACTTATTTTTTTTAGAATATGAAACAATCCTTGGTTTTTATTTTTAATATCATAAACGGAGCCTTAATTTACTTAAACTCTAAAGTGATAATATATTTTAAATTATCTATGTAGAGAACACTGTAATTAAAACATTGTTAATAGTGCAAAAAAACAAAAAACAAAAAAAAACAATAGCAATCGGTTTTATTTTATTCGAAGATGTAATACCATAAAGTTATAGGTATTCCAGTAAAATAATAAATAAAGCATAGAGGTCAATTTGTTTATGCACTCTAGTGTGCAGTATATTTTAAATAATGATCGAGGTACAGACTTTTGCAAAAATTAATGCCTTTATACAACATTATTTACCGAAAGTTATTACCTCAGCCTGAAAAAGTCTAATTTGAACATTTTCACTGATAAGAAATATTTGTTAAATTTGCATCAAACAAATATTTTTAATAAAGCCATTGATATCACCTGAATATATATATATATTTTCACAGATATTGCTTTATTGTATCTTTCGATTAGTTGTTAGCTTATTTTATTACATCCAATGATCTAAGCGTCATCTTTAGAGTTAAGAGTGTTTTTGTTAGGTTTAAAATTCCCGCTTTAATTACGTGTTTGAAATTCAACTTAACAAAGTTGGTCACTCTGTACAATAAAAGTAAAATTTAAAGCTTTTACATTTACACCGAAGCTTTAGTCGTAAATATTTTAAGAATAATCAAGCGTTTTTACGACTCACTTTTTTGGATTTAGAATTACTTTTTAATAATGTGTTGTATCATGCGGTACTAATAATATATTCTATATTGAAAACTTGAATAAAGTAAGTAATACATACCTTCGTGGAAATAGTTTTGTTTGATTTAAATATTTTGATCTAATTTATATTTTAAAATTTATAAAATCTGTAATAAGTAATACACAAAGCTCCTGTTAACACAAACCTTTTGGTGCATTGCGCAGTTCCACAGTGTTAATAGGTAGACTAGGTGGCAAAAAAATGTAATCCAATCTAATTAATTACAATATTTAAATAAAAAAATGTTGTAAGCAGTCGTAATACCAATTTGTTTTAAATTGAACGTATTATAAGTGCAATCGGTATTTACAGTATAAATCAATCAAATGCTATATAATATTGACTTGTAAATCATAAGGAAATTACGTAAATTTCTAAGGCATAATATTTAGTTTTTATTAAGATCTTCCAACAAATTTTAATTTTAAAAATTGGGATGATTAAATTACATATACAATAAACAAAAACGACAACAATACAATATTGATGTATACGTTTTAAATTTTAAACAATATGTTTTAATTAATTAAATCGAATGCACTAATGAACGTTTCAGAGAAAGATCTGTACAAATTTCATTGGCGGAGAAAGAGCTAGTGCAAATATGTACTCATTAGACTGACCATAAAAAAGCCATCAAACCAGCCAAAGGACTCTAATTAACAACAAACAACTCTTTAAGAAAACATTACTAATGTCAGCTATATGACTGATTTGGTTTAAGTAGTTTAGATATAAAACTTACCATTGCTTTCTATTTTCACAGAAAACAAAAATACAACGTCGGTCATTTGAGTTTTGTTACGGCAATTATAGCTAATACGGGAGTAAACTAAATATCGGTAGGCCCTATTTAAACAAAAACAATATTTTATGAACTAACATAAAATACGATATAAAGCTCAATTTAAATACAATAGAAGATGTGGAAATGTTGCTTCAGTAACATCGGTAAAATTTTCTCCACAGTAATAAAAAAAAAGAAAATATTTAGTGCTAATTTTATCAAAATATAAATTTTTATAACTGGTCTATTATATGCAATATAATTAATAATTATACAACAATGATTTATGCGAATTAACATTTTCAACACATAGGGTACTATAATTTTAAAAAAATATGAGATTTCAAAATATTTTCTTATATACTTGCATATTTAAGTATAAACAAAAATTGTATAAACATTTCAGTATATGCTTCCATGTCCGTGGATAACTTTCTCGAAGGAAATCAATAGCCTAAACAGCAATCTTTTTTACCTGTCCAAATTAACAAATATTTTACCTAATTTAAAATGACTGATATACATAATCGATAAGTAATAATTAAAAACATTCGAAATTAAGTTTTAAACTAAAACTATTTGTATTGTTCTTTTTTTCTAAAAGTATAATATTTTTCTAAATAGGATTTTGAAATAATATGTAAAGTAGACATTTAATATAAGTTTTAATCAATAGAATACAAATAGTTTTAAAACCACATCGCTGTTTTATACAAACACAATTGTTTCATATGAAATGGTAACTCTCATATTAAATAATTAAAATATCGTAACAATAGAGCAATGCTTGGATTTATGGAACTGGGAAAGACAAACAAAAGTTATTTTAATTAGGATTTTATGCTCTGACATTGCTTTTGGCGAATCTATTTTAAAACAATGGTTCCTGTATTAACTAAGAGATTTTGTATTAATTTAACCATACCATGAATACATACTTTGCAATCGTCATTTAGGAAACAACTTATTTATAAAATCATAATTTCAAGAATGGTGTTATAAAACGAATTACAATCCCTTTTTTTAGTTTTTGTATCAACTTAAGTTGTTGCAAGTTTTACATATACGCAAAATTTAAAACATTCCAAAAAATAAACTATTCACTCTTATTTACTAAGTTTTTTATTCAATAAATAAATTATTCATACATCTAAGTAAAGTGCTATAATCCAATAATAGTTTGATATAATCTACAAAGGGTGATTATAATAATTTAGATTAGTTATTGACTTTTTTATCTACGTTGCAACGATTGTATACAGACGACATATACAACACTAATGTAAAAAAGCCAAAAACAATTTTAATTTAATGCTTTTAAAAAATAATCTGAGAAAATTACTTATAAATAAATAAGTTAGAAACGAATTTGTGCTTGGAGAGACAGACAATCACAACCAGCGTTAATGGTATCTAAAGCAAAGAATTTTGACACTAGGAGTAGTGTTAGTCATGTAAAAGTAAATTATTATTGCTGGTAGGGAGGTAATATATATATATTGGTATAGAGAGATACAATTTGTATTAATTAAGATAATCTTTAATTGATAATTCTTTTAGAAAAATCTACTCCATTGTAACCGAGATTATCTTAATTGCCTGGAAAGTTACCATGAAATATTATAATGTACTTTGTATTTATTTTATTCTTAATTCATAAATGAACACACAAAGACACAAAAATGACACGCAAATGAGACAAAGAGTTAAATTCACAAACTATAAGTATATATTTTTCATTTCCCTATTTGCAATCATTCATACCAAGTGTCTTAAAAGTCCCCCCCCTCCCTCTATTATTTTGGTTATTAATTTAAATAGGCAGATTTGCTTTAGGGATTGTTAACATGAACAACAAAAATAGAGTTTTTTAGCTTATAGTAAATTTCAACCCCTCCCCCAAAAGTGGGATATTTTTAGGGTAAGTCGAAAATTTTAAATAAGAAACCCTATTGAGTGACACCTCATTTTAAAGGCCTTGATAAAAGAAGAAGATTAGCTCAAACCGGAGGTCTGTATGTTGAATTTATTTCCATTAATAAAAAAATAATGGGGAGGGACTTTTAAGGAACCTGGTACAATGTTATTAAATTATTATCCAAGTCTTTTTTCATAATAACATACATAATTCCAATAAACCGATTTTATAAGAAACAATTACTACGAACAGAAAACGTAACTAGACTTGAAAGATATTCTTTAATATATACAATTGTATACACCACACCATTCCAGTAATAATAACAAAAATAATAAAAATTTACTTAAATGAAAATAAGATATGAATATAAATAAGTTAACAAAATGAAATGTAAATCTTTTGTATTAACTAAAATATACTAAAATAATTTTACTGAAAGGATATTTTTGAAAGTTGAAGGATACAGATTTTGGTCCATTAAAAACAATGCTTGCTTTATCCAATAGTAAATATAAAAACTACGAAAGCAGTGATATTTTAGTTTTAATGTAAATGTTAAACAAGCAGAACATTTATTTTAAAACCTAAAGTTCTACATACAACTAGTTAATTTGCCATTTCTTTAAAAACATCCAATGGCGGCCACAACAAAGTTACAAAAATTTTAACCACTTATAGAGACCAAATGCATTTTTTTTTAAACAGTCGTTTATATTTTGTTATTTACATAACGACTACGAAAACTTTGCTTAATTCATCAATCCTCTCATCAGCGCAGTCCTATAATGTAGTCCTATAATCTTAAAACAGTTTCTACCAATTACAACGAAATAATAAATTAAAGTTGTTTATAAAGCTTACTATGTTTGCATAAACCTTTAATTGAAAATATGCAAGGTAGTTAAACCGACAAGAAAGTAGCAGAAGTAACAGTAACTACTGAGTGTAAACTTGGGAATTGTGTACCACTCAGTGCATTATTAGAATTAAGCTTAATTACTTACTTTATTTAAATCAAGTGACTTTCTTCTCTCTTTTATGCCTCGTTTCGGAGATTTACTCCACCATCAGACACTTATCCCCCTTGCGAGGCCGTCAAACATTACACAAAAACATACAAACACATTCATTGAGTATAGTGTGTAAATTAAGTATCGAAACAAATATGTATTTTTCAAACTAAAATAGTTACAAATATTTTGTTTGTGTCTAAATTTACCTCTACCGACTGGCCTATATATTCAATGGTATCAAATTAGTTTCAAAATTAGTATAGCCATGGTTTTTGTCTATCAGGTGGCGTGCATAATTTGATTTATTGCCATATATGTTCTTTTTGGGCAAATGTTCTTTGAACCTCTGATAGAACGCTATTCCTGTTTGCCCTATATAGAACGAATAACATTCATCGCAAATTAGTTTGTAAAAAATACCAGTTTAAATAATTTTTTTGGTTTTTGACTGAGAAGTATTTGGATGTTATTATTGGTTCGAAAAGCTGTAGTAATGTTTAATTTTCTGAAATTTTTTGAAACTATATTCGGTAGTATGTTTTCGTACTCACAGGCCATGTAGGTGGGCTTTTCACCAGGTTTTAAAGATTTACTGTTTTTATTCTGTTTTTTATTTAATAAGGTGTTTATCATAGATGTCTTATACCCGTTGGCCGTGGCAATATATTTGATAGTATTCAGCAACTCCAAGTAATCTCCTAAGTAATCAACTCGTAACGACAGTTGTCCTTGGACCACCGTACGGGATGCATCCAACTCGTAGAAAGTTTTTAATATATACTCAATGTTTGTGTTTGTGTGTTTCTGTGTAATGTTGGACGATCTCGCAAGGGGGATAAGTGTCTGAAGATGGAGTAAATCTCCGAAACGCGTCATAAAAGAGGGAAGAAAGTCACGTGACGGAAATAAAGTAAGTAATTAAGAATAATTATAGTACGTTGACTTGGATACCAAAGAAACATGAATCTTAAATTATTAGAATGTTCAAATAGTT
>JAGFPH010016974.1:6956-18411 GCA_018207615.1 Philaenus spumarius
AACAAAATGGCGGATTACGGCTAAACTAAGCCGAAATCGAAAAAATGTTATACTACATTTTCGACTTATTTTTGCATGTAGAATCAGGTCCTGTATAGCCCATCACACATTTTTGTAACACCCTGTATAAGTAAAATTAAAATGTCTGTCTGTGATTTTGAAATAAATTATATTTTCTAAGCACATATTATTATTCACACTTTACCAAAAACTAAACATGCGTTTTTTCCGTTTTTCTGTCTGTTTGTTTGTTTTGTCCGGGATAAACTCCGGAATGGCTTAACCAATTTTGACGAAACTTCCATTTGCATGTAGAGGAATTTTAATCTAGGCTACTTTTTATTCCGGAAATGTTTAGGGTTCCTGTTTAAAAAAAATTGGACAAAATTAGGGGTTTTGCGAACGGGCATGATACAAGACCTTTATAAATAAAACAACTGATTTGGACCAAAAGCTTAACACTTTGACAAGATCGTATGTGTTTTAATTTACTGTATACGATGTTTTAACCGTTAAATATATAGGGTGTCCCACGAAGAAACGGAGAAACTCTCAGGACTTGTTCTTCAGGTGAAAATAACAAAATAAGTTCGTATAAACATAGGACCGAAAACTCTTCGTTTCCCAGATATCCGTCATTTTGATTTTTGTATAAAATAACTCAAATCTAGAGAACGGTTTGACTGATTGAGTTCAAACTTGTCATGAAGTTTAACCTAACAATGATATATCTAAAAACAAATAAGCAATTAAATTCATCTATACGTTTCAAAATGGCGGCTGTTTGAAAATTTCAAACCTAAGTAACTCAAAAACCGTACATTTTAACGAAAAATGTCAAGATACCTTTTTTGTAGTCCTTTTGATTCCCTATTGGAAGGTGTATTTGTAAAAACAATCGGATGAAGGATATTAGTTAAGTTAAAGATAATGAGATAATGACAGCAAATGACGTATATACAATATTGCTGTGTTTACTGTGTTGGTAAAGTGTGCCGGGTTGAACAAACCAATTATTACACATAACTTAACTATTATCCTTTATCCGATTGTTTTTACAGATACACCATCCAATAGGGAATCAAAAGGACTACAAAAAAGGTGTCTTGAAATTTTTTATTAAATTGTACTGTTTTTGAGTTATTTAGGTTTGAAATTTTCAAACAGCCGCCATTTTGAAACGCAAGATTCGATAGTATCGATTATTTTTCTTGAGATATATCATTGTTAGGTTTTAAAAAGCTTTATGCCAAGTTTGAACTCAATCAGTCAAACCGTTCTCTAGATATGAATTATTTTGCACAAAAAACAAAATGGCGGATATCTGGGAAACGAAGAGTTTTCGGTCCTATGTTTATATGAACATTTTTTGTTATTTCCACCTGAAGAACAAGTCCTGAGAGTTATTCCGTTTCTTCGTGGGACACTCTGTATATCAAAACAGTATGTAATAATGTGAAATGTACTCATACATGTTAAATATTCCTCAAAACATGAGTTTGTAATTTTTATGTTCGTTCGTATGTTATGAGTAACAAACTGGCGGACAGCGGGATTTTACCGTTTATTGGTGCATAGCTAATAATTTACGTAGGCCTAAGAGGGATACATAGATTGATTTGGGCGAACTTCACGGTGCATTTTTGGCCCATGGAACTCTAATAGCTTGTTTTATTGCGTGTAATGGTGAGGTACAATATTTACCCGATATTCCTTTTATTTAATCAAATCTGCGAGCGAAGCCGCTGGTACCAACTAGTAGTAAATGAAACAAGTAGACGAAAGTAGGTGCACTTTAATCATTCGGGGCATTCCGTGATTTAGGCTGTCACAGCAGGAACACATCCATTATAAATGTAGTCAGAGTGTTCTTTGACAGACGTAATATCCCTGGCTACAGTTACAGAGGGGTTGAAACTGCTCTTACTGGAACCCGTGAGTATTAAATTGTAATAGGATTCATTAATATTGGGATATTTGTTGGCGGTAAGTTGGTAGCTGGATTGATGTGGCTGAAACGATGGACCTAGGTTTTAGGGAATTAATTATTATAGAGTTGACAGTTCTGTTTTAGGAGGAAAACAAGGATAAATATAATTTTTATATTCTATGGGAAGTAATGGAAATATTTTTTATTGTAATGGTCACGAAAATAAAAGTAGGTCCTTTAAAACATATTTATTTGTTTTTAATTCACTAGGCCCTACTGTTTTTATACTATTTTAAAAAGATGTACAAGGGTTATTTTACTTTCTCACTACACTAATAGTGTAGAGAAAAAAAAAGTGATCGCAAACAAAAATCGATGTGAGATTTTATGTGGACATATCCGTTTTGGGATTCCCTGAGATCAACAATTCTATCGATTTCGAACAAATTTGCACCAAACATGTCAATTAGGCCTGTATAATAGATGCACGAAAAAATGTTTTGAAAAGTTTTGAAAAACAACCCCCTTTTTGCCCAAAAAAAAACACCAAAAAAACAGTTATAATTTTTTTATAAAAAACGGCTCTAACGATTTTGATAAAATTTAGCTTATTTGTAGCCCTTAATGTAGCCCCATATGCAAAACCCGCATCTTTCTAAAAATTCTCGTTTAGCTAATAATAATAATAACTGATTTTTGGGGTTTTTTTAGCCGAAAAGGGGGTTGTTTTAAAAAAATGTTCAAAACCTTTTTACATGCATCTATCCAGACCTAATTGACGTGTTTGGTTCAAATTTGTTGAAATCGATCGAATAGTTCTCTCTCCAGCTAATAATAATAATATTTATTAGTTAATCTCCTACTTTAATATTACCTCTCCTACCCGTCCTACAATTATGAAGACACTGTGAATCTTATTAATAATTTAAATATGTTTGTGAGAAAGTATGTGCTAGTTCCTGGTACCGTTAATTTTTAATCAGAACAACCTCTTACAAAATGTTAGAAACTCGATTGTTTTCTTATAAGCAAAACAAAGGAAACTGTCAGACTTTAAAATTCGAATGTGGCTTTACCATGTCGTGTTTTGTACAACCTTTAGATATTTGATTAAATTTTGGATTGGATGTGTAACAGTTATACACATCCTTTTTCTGTTATACAGTTATACAGTTTATACCTTTTCTGTTATCTCCACCAGAATAACATAACTAGGATACGCTTCTCTTGGCTTGTCAGTGTACTCCAGAGACTAGGTATTTATAATTACCGTGATGTCTGAGCTTTTAAAATCTAAATATATTCATCAAAATCCTTTAAATATTTTAATTACAGGTAAATCTACATTTACTAGATAAAATGTCAACAACTCACTTCCTTCTGTAATTCAGTTTTTATAACAACTAAAATCCCATGAGTAATAACAATCGTAGACTTTATTTAAACCATAAAATAGACCCTCCAAGCTGCCTAAACAAATCAATTCCTAATAATAAAATAGCGAATTCATTTAATACATTACTTAATCATGCACAATGTAATTGCGCGTCAACAAAAATGTTTCCCCCTTTTCATTGAAAATATCTATTGTTAAATGCTAACTGGCCCCAATTGCTTTACAACTCTTGTTTTAGCAGCTAATTCTAATGGCTCAGTTCCACTAAAACTAAATACATCTTATACTAATTTAAGTCTAAGATTAAATGGCAAGCTGACTTGATTATTATAGGTCGTACATTTCTGAAGATGGCGACATTGTAGTTGAAACGTGATGTTTTCGTTTTTTAATTAAAAAATGTCTACTCCCCGAGATCTGTCTTACAATTAGAAAATTATTAAATCTACTTGAGATCTGTTTAAACATTTTCCCCCTCCTTCTCCTCACTTTCACTTAATTAATCTAATTTGTTTTTTTTTTCATCCAAATTAGGTTTAACTTAATTGCATTAGGCAGTGTTATGTTAGCTTTACTTTGGTTGACTCTGTTCAATCATATTGTTAGGTTTGTCAAATTGAATAAAAGACATTTTGATTTAATTTGAAGTATGTAGACGGTTTTCCTGCACAAAATCTCTTGAATGAATATGAAGTGCTTTTGGTGCCAATCGAAGGGTATTAACGGCATTATGATCCGACAGATATTTCATGCAATTTTGTCCTTTTTTCTGGAACGTTCATTTTTATCTGCGAATGGGATTTATGAACAGCAGAAACTAAGTACCAGTGAACAGCTGAGGCAAGCGGATAAGATATTAATAAAATGGTCATATTGATTGAACTCATTTCAAAATAATTCGACCACGCAGTTGACTCTCTGATGTGAGTTGAGCGAATTTTAAAAATAAAGTTTTTATGTTTTAGGGTTTCAACCAACTATTTGGGCAACTGGTCTTCTCATGAAGGCGTTGAATAGCTGACTGCGTGTACGAAATGTATTATTAGAATAAGTTTGCAACTCGGGCTCCAACCCCGGCTCAAGCGCTTCTTCGTTCCGCTCGGTGCGGAAAAACACGCTTCTGCTAATTTGCAGCTTAACCTTGCGGGCACGGATATGTACTGCTTCGCTTGTAATACAAGCTGCCCCACGTTAAAATCCCGCTCATGGATTTGAACCAAGTACTTTACGTTTTAGGAGAACCAGATGGTAAAACCATGTGGTCCAGATAAGGTCTAGCTCGAAAAATCTAAATCTGTTACACTTCTGGTCAAAAAACGTGATTCCGGTTGTTGGATTTTATTTTGATAACGAACTCATCGCAGCCATTTAGAACACCAACGTCTGTTCAAATTTTTTACTAAATCGGACGTAAAATTCTATCGTTATCAAAAGTAATTAATTTATAGCTGTGGCCTTTCTGCGCATGCGTCAGGATCCAGGTTACCACTACTTCCACTAGCCTACCTCGATCCAAGTGCCTCTGTCCTAATCAATGGTAATTTTCATAAAACATCTGTTTGCATGTGCTTCGCCTAGAGTCGCCGCTGGTTTTGGTGAGCGAAGCGAGGGGCGGAGACCTGTAGCCATTAATACAAATAAATAATATTGTTTATAATACTAATATCTTGTATTCCCAAAAAAGGAATATTTGGGGATAGAGTGTTTTTTGAGGAAATTAAATGTAGGCATTGTTAATTTTAAATATTTTCCAAAGGTGGCCTAAGCATTAAAAAAAGAACATTTAAAATGGTTGAAAATTTTACCTAAGTGCAAATACAGAAAAAGTTAACTTTCAGATCTCTATATAAATTATATTTGAACATTTTTGTTATTTAGTTTCCCCCTTATTTTACTGTCTATGGTTAAGGTATGTACAGCCCCTATATATACAGGTAAAACCCTTATATACATTTGGGTATGATTTCAATGTTGAAAGATAATATCAGCTTTACTCTGATTACGCGCTTTTAATTTTATAGGTACAATATCACTTTCCTACATTTAACCACCTTATACGTCAAATTTTTCAAAACCGTTTTTTAACCTGAGTCTACAACATTAGAGGAAGCTGTGTGCCAAGTTTCACTATAATCCGTTCGATGGATTTGGAAAAACCGTGTTGAGTCACTGAGTTGTATTTGGTTTTTATACATACTAACCAACCCACTTGATGAAGCAAATGAAAACAGATTTATATACATATGATATTTTCACGGGTATGACGATTGTTTTGGACAGATATTGTTTTTTTTTTTTTTTTTAATAAAGTTTGAATAATAATTTTCAAATAATATAATAAATAATAATAATAATAATAATTTCTAATAGTGATAAGGGTTTGAATGATTCAACCACGCAGCTGAACCGCTGACGTGAGTTGAGCAAATTTCCAAAATTAAGTTTATAGGCCTATGTTTTAGGGTTTCAACCAACAATTTGGGAAATAGGTCTATTGACGACGGTGCTGAATAGCTGCAAAATGGTTCGCACGCCATTCCGCATATTTGGAGTATCTTCAATACACAATGCATTGCGTGCTCTGCACGCCAACCCCCGCATTGGGAGTATCTTCAATACACAATGCATTGCGGGCTTCGCCCGCCAACCCTACGGTAGAAGCTACCACATGGCTTTGAACCGGGTACTTCTATGGTATTTTACGTTTTGGTCGATTTTAGGGGAACCAAGCGAGCTATAAGGTCGCGTAAAAAAACAAAATGTACAGAATAAAATCCTACACTCATATTTGTAGAAAAAACTAATTAATTCTTGTTGGAAAAATCTCAAAAAATAGTCACTTCTGGTCAAAAAACGTGCTTCCGATTGTTGGATTTTTTTGGCTAACGAACTCGTCCGAGCGACGTAGACAACCAACATGTTTACCAAATTTGAACCAAATCGGACTTAAAATGCGTCCGCTAGAGTGCGAAATTCATATATAGAGTGCGAAACTTATATGATATGATTTTTAATGACGCCCCAAAACGTGTTCTGGGGATCATGATCGGTGCTCATTTGCTACTCCCGACCTTGGGTCTTACCATAAGGGCCACTGCAATAGCTCATTTTTCCTATGGAAATTCGCTAATTATGATAGGCTATAGTAATCCTTTTTCTTTGTGTCTGTTTGCTTACCTAATCTAAAAAAAACTGTTGGTTGTTAAGAATAATTACCTGATACTAATTAGCGATTCAGTTGCTATGGTAATAAATCTAAAAGCTTTCAAGAAACGTATTTTGGTTTTGCATAGCCCTAAACTAAAATTGTATTAAGGCTAAACATCCCAGGATTAGTTCCAAATTCTGCCACCACGGCGCAGCACTAAAATGGAGTCATTTTGTATTTGTGTTTATTGGTGGAATTTTCGTCCGATCTTTATTTGAAAACTGATTTGTGAACGGAATAAGATTAGAATTCACGCCAAAGAAGCTAAATTTTAATTAAGTTGCTGGTTTAAAAAATAATAATAAAATAATTGTGTTACAAAACGAAAAATGCAAATCGCAGGTAGTCATTTTGAAGACAATAATTTTTAATTAATTTTACACTTTTAATTTTTAAAATCGCCTGGCTGGTTTAGTCGGTATCGTTGTTTAAACATTTACAGTAATGAGAACAAACGCGAGAGTGACACGAAGCAGGTGCAGTGCCGCTGTGACTCACTCACGCCACCTATCCCCCCCACCACGCGTCTCAGATGTTGCTTGTATACAGTTGGATGACGGTTTCCTGCGCTTCCATCCATGTGATCTCCCGCGATTCTTCTTTGTTGTACTATTGCGTCGTCTTGTAATTATTGTTAATGAGAACGTTATTTCGTTTAACATTTGTTTTTTTAATGGATCGCCGAGGAACAACAAAATCTAAAAAGCAACTTCGGCTTTCAACGAAGAGGAAGAAGCGCAGACTGCCTCTCGCTCTGCTCGCTGCTAAATCTCGGATGTTAGTATTAGTACAGTATTATAAAAACATAATTTGGTTCTTCTGGATAAGATTCTTGTTTAAATAACACCCTGATAAACGCTTCGTAAAGAGGGAATGTATAATGACTTTTAGTAAATGTTAACGAATATAAATATAGAAAAAGGGAGTGTAACGGGTGTTACTGAAAATGGATACCGGTAGTGAAGTTGAACTTCATGTAAATGTTCTTAAAACTCTGTGAATTTTAAAACTGTAAAATTTTGAAAAAAATATGAATTATTCCACAGTAAATGTATGTAATGGAACTGTAATTCAAATTGATATTGGCATTCAATTTTTTTAAACATAAAATTAAATCTTGTGTAACGGGTGTTACATTAAAATGTAACGGGTGTTACGCAGTTGCTAAAATTAAGATTTTTAACATATATTATATACTGTAATAATAATAAGGTGTCAAATAACAACAAGAAGTATAATTGAGATTTCTTTGATCACTATAAGAAATAAAAACTTATATTTCATAAAAAAACTTATATTTAACAAATATATACTGTAATAACTCACTATTTTATTTCTTGCTACTAATTTGTTAATATTTTCTAAGAACATAAGGTATGATATTTTGATACAAACTCAAATTATATTTTATTTCAGAATATTTGGTGAATACAAGTAACACAAATTTAAAACAAATTATGAAAGTTGGGAAAATTTTATAAAAATAGAATGGAACACAAAGATAAATTAACTTCGGGGAGGGGTTTGGTGCCGTCTTTTTCCAAGAAAAATATTTAACACAAAAGAAATATATATATAATAAAATAATATTCAAAACAAGAAGTGATTTTAGGATAAACAAAGGACGAATGAAAATTATTATATGATAAATGGTAATGTGGATAGAATGAGCACAAGTCTATATCGAAGCACCAAGTTCAATTGACCACACATAAATTATTATACACATAAAAAAAGCATTATCAGTTTATTTATAATATAAAAGTTTCGGTTCTTGGCAGATCGGAGAAAAAATATAACAAAATTGAAATGAGGTTATAAATTAGAACATTCTTACCAATTATATTCTTCTCAATATTTAACATTCGTTTAGGCCTAGATATATGAAACTTTTTTATTGACAGTAGTATTCAATGTTAAATTAATCAAACATTTAATAAGATACAGTTTCATCTAAAAATTTCACCAATATAAATTCGTATCTTTTCTTCAATATCTTTTTGTTAATTATTTAATTAATTTCCTATCTATATATTTAAATAAATTTTGGATTGTTACAATACCGGTACTTAATACATTACATGGATATAGTTCAGTACTTTTTATACTATGCCTTAGGGCCTATTATGAATTAGACTTACTAAAAATCAGTCTTATATATGCCCCTATCAAGAATTAATATAATAGGCCTAAAACTTTAAATAAAAACAAAATAATCGCTAAATCAAATTCTAGAATTAACAATTTGGAACTTCATAAGCGCATTCATTTTTCAAAAATATCAACTGCTAGTGGAAACTCGTAAAGAATTTAAAAAGTCCTTTGGGCTACTGTAGGTTATTGTAATTTGCCAAAAATATTCTTAAATTTGTCATCTCTCAGAATATGATATTTAATATCCCAGCGAAATCTGAGATATTGATGATAATTGCGCTTCTTATTTTTCTCCCTACATTTTTTTACTCTGCTTAGGATCTTTTAAAGTTGTTCTTCTTTTAGTGTATTGTTCTCTTCTCTTCTTTTTTTATCTCACTCTCTGGCTTTTTGCAAATGCTGCTGACACTTACAACGTCACTCATCATTTTATTGTGAGAAAAAAATGTATGAGGTGTAATAGTAATAGAATTAAAACTTTAAAGATAAATAAAATAATTAGATACGCCTAACATTCATTGCCCAGTAAATACAATGAATACTTATTTAAGTATTCATTGGTAAATATGTTAAAAGATTCATTCTGGAATTACAAATAGGAAATTCGCAGTATGAAATTTGAAGGTGTTATCGTGTTAAATTTTATTTAAAATAACATATCTGTCTTAACTTTTTAAGTGTTGCTACCAAAATTAATAAACTCTCAATAGGGCTATGTATTTAAATTCTACTTAAAATTAATATTCTACAACGAATCTCTGGTTCGAGAATTAAGTTGTAGAATAATTTGTTTTGGCCAAAACTGCAACGCGTCGAGCCCCACGTTGGCAGCGCCAATTCTACAACGAATATTCTTTTTTAGATGAATGGTTCGCTTTAGAATATTTCGGGTCCCACGTTTCGGGACGCCAATTCTACAACGAATCTTCTTTTCCAGAGGATTCTTCGTTGAAGAATAAGTTATTTCCACCTACTGGAAGTTTTATAGGCAATCTCACTTTGTTTGGCCTAGGTGAAATAACTATGTGTCGAATATTCAGTTCACTGACTATTCTGACAAAAACCTTTACTTTATACTTCCAGTAATTTATTTTTAATTTTAGCTCAGTAAGAACACAAGTTAATAATTTTACTTTTTGTAAACCTCTGAAGAGTGAGTACACTGGAACTAACCTTGTAAATTGCTTATTTGTGCTTGCAATTATTTTATAAAATTTCACTTTATCAATTCTTAATCTAAAATTCATAAACTATTGGGATATTTGAATACTAGGTGTTTTTGTAAATAATAACCTTTTATAAAATAAAATAAAATTTTAATAATTTCTTTTTTCTAATTTTAAACATAAAACAAAATTCTTGTATTTAATATTTTCCAAATAAAACCAAATAATAACTTTCTTCTCAAATAAAATAATAACTTTTTAAAACTATAAGGCAGAACTAATCTCTTAATTTATTATAATTTATTTTAATATTTTATTACTCAATTTAATGTAATTTATACTTTAATGAAAATTTGAATTTACGATTTAATGAATTTACTTCTTTAATTAATTACAAATATTTCTTAATCTAACATCCTAAGTAACCCAGTATTTAAAATAAATTTATTTGAATTTACTTCAGGCAATTTAATGGGGACTAACGTATTTTACGCTTCTACCGACCTTTTCACACTTGTCCAGGCGTCGCGACGTTTGTGGTGAAATCCGCGAACGCTGTCTAGTGATGACAAGCTACAGATGTTCTGCGTGCTGATAGAGTTGTCTTGTGGGTGAAGGTGGAGTCCTTTAGGGTTGTCTGGATGTATGATGGATGTCTTCTTAAAGATGGATGTGGTGATGCCGTGTCTGCTATCCCGGTTCGTCTATTCCCTCGTAGCTACAGTTGCATGTCCTGGTGGCTGCCTGGTGGTGTCCTGGAGTCCTGTCTGGAAGCTATACGAATCACTCCATGTATCAGCTGTCCTGTAGGCTATGTTTTTCTTCCAGAAATCCCAAGTTAGGCCAACTTGTATAGACTAAGTTGCCACTGAAGTTCTTGTAGAGTTAATGCGGTGTCTATTGCTGCATCCCAGATGATAACCGCAATGCCGTATCTTCTTACTTGTTATAAAAATTTAGAGTTTAACGAAGAAAATACTCAGCTTCTAGCACGCTAAAGTATTTTATAAAAAACAAGTATCTGCTCTCGATGCGTTATGTTACATCGAAAAAGTAATAAGGCTCGATGCGTGATGTTACATCGCAGAAATAATAATCCTCTCGAGTTTCCCCGAGCAATCGTTTATATAAGGTTTTTCGGCACTATTTCATTGCCAACCTAAGCTTTCTACCACTGTATTTCAAAAATGCTTTAAAATCCATTTTTTCGTCAATTTCAAACTACTAGTCTACGTAACTTTTCATCCTGAATTTTATTATAATTTTTTCATAATTTTGTAACATGATTTAGCCTTTGTTTTAATTAAGTTTCTATTGTTTCTTTGAGTACGCCCCTTTTCGTAAACTGGTCACCCTGTTCTCCTTCCATCAGTCTCGTCTTTGGACCTCCCCTCTACTGTCTTGCGTTCTTATCTGGCTTCCCTCAGTTTTGTGCTATGGAAATCCTTTTTCCATGTAACCCTTCCAGGTTTTATCCGATTTTCCTGAAACTGACATCATTTTCCTCAGCTCGTTGTTACCTTTCCACACGAACTCGAGTGACGTTCGTACGACTCCTGGTTCGCGTACACGACCCGCGCGCGTTTTTCCGCGGCGATTTT
>JAGFPH010016975.1:2689-18410 GCA_018207615.1 Philaenus spumarius
TAATCCAAATACCATTCACTGACTCATCATGAAATCTCAAAAACCACCGAACGGATTGGAATGAAATTTGGTATGTAGCTTCCTCTAGGAATGGGTGTGTGGATCAGAAAACAAACACTATTCGAAACATCTTTCTCATATCTAGCACCTAAATTCTATAATCAGGTCTCTGTTGAAATTAAAGTTACCAGAACAATTTTATAAACTTATTCGGAACTTTCTTCATGAAAATGAAAGTTTAAACTCTTTTTAATAAAAGATATTGCTTCTGGTTTTGATATACTGTGAAATAGTTTTTTTTACTATTATGTATGTTCCTTAAATTGGTGCTGCAACTTGCATATCTTTTATACACACTTGTGTGTATAGGTTTGAGTGTTCGTGTGTGTATATGTGTGTCTACGTATTAGCATTTGTAAATATAGTATTACTGGTTAGTTATACTTAATTATTTCACTTATTAAATAATTGAAGCTAAAACCAATTTCTTTTAACTTGTATATATTATAGGTGTAATTATAATGGTAACACATAGGTTTTATGATTTAGTTTTAAATATATCTGTTCCACTTGAACTTCTTCAAGTTTTCAACATTTTTCTAATGTAATATTAATTTTTAGTTTTTCTATTTCATTAGTTTTTCATTGCGATCACAAACACCTAAGGGTTCTCTTTTGTTTCTTTTTTGCAGAATGAATTATTTATATTTTTATTTTATTTAGTTTTAACGATTTTTAAAAATTTATTATTTGTATTGAAATATGTTGTAATGTGTTTAAAATATATTTTAGAGAGCAACCAATAAATATATAATGTAACCTTTCTAAGCATTACAGTTTTTGAGATCTAGAGAACATTGACAAATACATCGTAAAGAGGAACTGTGTTATAAAGGTAAATGGATTAAAAAGTTTAAATTGTTAAAAAAATTAGGTTTCCTCAAGAACAATGTGTAGAAACAAAGATAAAGTTAATTTCACTAATTAAGTTGATCGGAAGGAATAATCAAATTCACCACGACAAATGTTTTCTCAATTTATTTTTAACTACATTTTGTTACAAAACATATTTTGATTTGTGTTTAAGTTCAGAATACAGAAACACTTTAGACGAATTATGATATTTTATATACATTTATAATGATTACAATAACATATGTAAGGAAGAAGGTGACTTATTGATTAACAAGTATTTCACATCTCAAACGATTTCTCTATTTATTTCTGAATAGTATTGATCTACAATTAGGCTATTTAAAAATTAATTTCACTCACATAGCGCATGATACCCACACGACGGCCTTACCAAGTCTACCTCCAACATTTTCTAAGTGTAATTTGCATTCACTTGTCACATAGCAATTCAGAACATTCCAATTAAGCCAATTGTACATCAAGTGCAAACTTTTAACAAAATTTTGTAGTACAGCTAATAAAGTTAATTTAATGTAACATCATTTATTACTCTAAACCTGACACGACACACGTGATTCGCTAACCATAGTTGCTTAAACAAATCAAAGTACTTTAACTTAATTAGCTATTTATTGTTGTATACTTAATCATAATAGTTTGATGATATGTAAGAAATTTCAAACGTAACTAAATAATCTGACCTGTTGAGCTATAGGACCCTTCAAAATAAAACTTACACTCTCCGCGTATCAGTCCTGTGTTTTTAGAAGCATATAATAAAAAATACAGGCGTCTTTATAAAACTACTTAATTTTCTTCTATTAATTCAATCATATTATATTAGCTGTGGGTATAGCACACTATAAATTAGGCAGACAAATTGTTTAACATTATATAACTAGCTATCACACACGCCTTAGTCCGAGTACAAAATGCAAACCTCATTCAATTTCTCCTAGAAAAACCATTCAATTAAAAATAATACAGTACAAATTAAAAAACAAAAGGTTGAATTAAATTTTGTCTAAATATTTTACGCTCAGTGGCTGGGAATATCATATTTCTGATCTACATTTTTGGTATATATAAATTTAATAAAAAAGGAACATTAGTACTAAATTTGACATTTCTAATTTAAACGGCTGCGGAGATGTAGTACTGTCTTTAGCGAATTTTATGTTTTTAAAATATCCGATTATGTATCTCTGTACCTATACATACAACATAAATAAATGGAACGTTGCTACCAAATTTGACTTTTCTATCTCACTTTGTAGAGCCTCATGTAATGCGTTTCTCCCATTTTGTTATATCCGAAAATGTATCTCCTTGCCGCCTAACTAGAATTAGGTAGGCAAATTAGAAACAAATTCTGCATTTATAAACGGAAATACTACCGCATTTAGTTTCCGAAGGGTTTATTAATATTTTACGTCGTATGAAGTGAGTTACTGAAAGTTCCTTTCTTGAATGGTGTCTGCAGAATATAAGTAACTCCAAAACAATTTTCCATTTAATCGGTCTAGTAGTTGGGAAATTAGAAATGAGTCAGTCAATTATTCAGTCAGTCAAGCCTTATATATAGAGAGAGATTATTTGCAATGTGTTTGTCTACCCGTATTATCCCTCTAGTGCATTATGATGTATTAGATTAACCCTCAATGCATTTCTATTCTAACTATGCTATCACAGTCTCAATACTTTCAATAGGGGCTTTACATAAATATTGTAGTAAAATCTAGCAAAATAATCACAAAAACCAAAAAACAGATAACTAGTCATACTAGTCATATCTTGTCAGCTTTAAAGTTAGTCAACTACTGTTTTCTTGACTTCCGCCCTCTTACCCCGTCTGTTATGCGTTATAGTCTTTAAGGAACACGTTTAAGGATTATACGCATACTACCACTTTTTTGAGTAGTAAAAAATACTGTACAGATAATACGTTTATTCTGTCCCATTATTTTTTAATAATATTTACTTCAATTTACTTCAAATATATATCTCAGGGAAGACAAAATAATGCAAAACAAGGCGAAATTCTCGTATAAAAGTATAGGCGTACAAAAGAACTCGAGAAGAAGAGACGTATAGGCGTATAAATCGGAAATGTTCTAGAACATAAAGTTTTAGAGGAATCCAAAAGGTAATGTTTTCAAATAAAACGAATCCAGCCCTTATTTTACGTTTTACATAACGAGTTCCGTTAATAAACCTACTAGAACCAGCCAGAAAACTGCCGAGTAAAACATTAAGATAAAGATGTCACGTGTTAATTGCAAATAAAAATGGTGATAGGTTACCTTCACAATCAATTAAAAATTATGTCTAATTAAATACAGCAAACAGAAAGTTATAAAAATTGATTAGATGACTTTGTGGACTATATACAGTCTGTCCCACGAAGAGGTATACGATTTTGATTTTCCACTACTTTCTCAATCCGTGACCAATAATTTTATTTGTTTTTAAAGAAAATTGACTTGTATCAAATTAAATTCTCAGCAATAATAGTTTATTTTCAAAACCTAACATTTCCCTTTATGTCAAAAAATTTATATTGTTTTTGTTCTACCACTATTTCGTTTCTTTAAAAATCAGAGAATTGTAACTTTCACAGAGCATTTTTGGTTCTTTTATTAAAAAATCTGTAAAGTTCAAAATGATGGATGAAGGAATTAGCAAGAAATAGAAAATAAAAAGTATATACCTTCTTGGGTCACCCTATATGTTAGTGTTGCAGTGCAAGCTTTAAACTAGTAGCCTACTCGGCCGGACACTAGTATGAAAGTATTGGTACTTTAAATTGACATTAAAACTGATAAACGATTTTTAAATAGACGGAATACACAGTTTTGTGTATTGGAAGAACTTTCATTAAGGTCCATTATTTATTGTTCATGGATGCAGACTGTCATTCACATGGGCTTATATTTTTTTAGTAAAACTTTGAATAAAACTGGTAAGAGTTGTTTTGAGAAAATTGTAACCCGTAAATGTAACGCAGGTGTTATATTGTTTGTGTTACCTATACACACTGCTATTTTCAACACCACACAACTTCTTCATTTACCACCTTTTGAATCTTTGGTTTACTGCTTTTGTTTTCGATTTTTAACCATAAGTACTTCTGACGTACCAATTTTTCCATTGATACGTCCTTCACCTCTAATTGTACCATTCTCTTATTTCTGTTTTCTCATCATCCAAGTCTTATCTTGTCTTACCAAAAAGACCCGTATTTTTCATTCATTTCGCAACTTTTTTTAGAGTTTTCTTTTCACCTCTCAATGTAATCTTCATATTTAATTTCTAATGTTTGTTATTACCATCTCACATTCATCATATAACTCTTTAGGTGGTAGCCTATGTGGTAGCCCATTCTGCTTGTGAACTAAAGTGTATCAGAATTTGCAATCTTGTTGCAAACTACTGTGTTGTAATGCCTAAATTCTTCAAGGCAAGTAAATGATTTGATGGAGATTTCATCAAAATAGTAGTAAATCAGAATTTTCTTATCTTACAGAAGTTATTTTTTGAAGCCATTTTGAAATTAAACAAAGTGAGTTCCATTTTAAAGCTAAAAAAATGTGTGCCCATTTTGAAGCTAAACAAAGTATGTAGGCATTTTGAAGCTAAACTAAGTGTGTGGCTATTTTGAAACTAAACAAAGTGTGTTGCCATTTTGAAGCTAAGCAAAATGCTTCGACATTTTAAGTATAAACAAAGTGTTTGGCTATTTTGAAGCTAAACAAAGTGTGGTGCCAATTTGAAGCTAAACAAAATGTGTATCCGTTTTGAAGATAAACAAAGTGAGCGGCCATTTAAAAGCTAAACAAAGTGTGCGACCATTTTGAAGCTAAGCAAAATAGCAAAATGTTTGGACATTTTGAGTATAAACAAAGTGTGCGGCTATTTTGAAGATAAACAAAGTGTATGGCCATTTTAAAGCTAACCAAAATGTTTCGACATTTTGAGTATAAACAAAGTGTGGTGTCATTTTGAAGCTAAACAAAGTGTGTAACCGTTTGAAGATAAACAAAGTGTGGGGCCATTTTGAATATAAACAAAGTTTGGGGCCATTTGGAATCCAAACAAAGTGTGTATAAATGTTACTTATATTATTAAGATGATTTGTTTGGTATTCCATTTGTCAGAATCTGTTGAACAAGTAAAGAGTTAAGAAGGAACATATTCAACGAAGGACTTATAACTTTTTTTTTGGGTCTAGGCTGTACGGCACTCACCACTCCAGTAAATGCAATGTGTCTTGCAGATTTATAAATAACAGTTTAATACAATATTTATCTGGCAACTATTAAACACAATTTCGGAGAAACAACTCAAATATAAAGCATTTATTTATGTCGGCTCATTACGTTAGTCTGATATTGTAACAATTTGGTTAATATTTTATGATTTTGTACTCATAACGAGTTAGTGGATTTACAATTTGATATAGAGTAAAAAAGTTTCAATCAATTTTACGTCCGTCTGTTATTGACAGGTATTCCGCAGCTTTCAGGCAAGTGTAGAGCTGGTTAAATTAAAACCGGTATTTTATTACTTCAATCTTTGAGGTAATCTGACGGAGAATTGAACGCATTGTCAACCAATTCACCTTTCGTCTGGTGTTGACGGGTTTTTCTAAAGCGTTTACTCCTTCACGTTCAAGGAATTTAAAACGATTGCCGTTCTGAGGAAAGTAATGGGGTATCTCGCAGTTTTCTCATCATACAAGCCAGATTTTGAGAGGTTATTATAATGTATTCAAGTGTGGCTATACAACTTTCAGTAATACCTATAGTCGACTAGATTTTACGATCATTTTGATTGTTTTTAAAACCATAATTATAAAATACTAGCTGACCCGTACGGCGTTGCCCGTGGTTGTTGCTATTTTCAGTCTTTTTGACGTAATTGTAATTCTTTTTAAGTGTTCGTTGAATACCTGTGCGTATCCTACTGTGGTCATTAAAAAAAGTCTACGCTATTTAGGAAAGCACTGAAAATTTTATTCCTGTAAACTACTATCTAACATGAAAAAGCTTTAAATATATCGTTTTAATTTATAGTTTTTACTAAGTTTGACTTTCACTTAATTTCATTGACAATGTTGCGAGCACCTACGGCCTTAGAGGAAGCTACGTACCAAATTTCATTCCAATTCGTTCTTATAGGGATTTTTAGTAACTTTGACCCCCTCCCCAAACCACCCTAAAATTTTGAATTTCTTTTAACCCTTTCTTAGTGAGGGTTTAAATTAGCTGGGGGTCGTAGAAAAGATATTTGAATCACTTTGTAACATCCGCGTTAATTTAGGATGTAACAAACTGGTTCAAATAGAGTTTGTAATTTTAAATGTATAGGCCTAATTAGTATATTGTTTAGTATTTAAATATACAATATACAGTATATATCAAAATAAAGCTACGAATGTGATATTTTAATGGTATTTAGTTTAATTCAGATGGTTTGTTTAGTTTTCAATAAAATATATTTAAACTCGTGTATGTTTATGGTTATGCATGGTGTCAAATAATTTGTTTGTTATTATTATTATTGATAGCGAAAATATGTTTTGAAAAGTATTAAAAACTTCATAGTTCTGTTATGATATATTTTATATAAACAATATTTTAAGCAGGATATCTCTAAGTAGGCCTATTATATACATATTTAATAAACAATGTTTGAGTTGAATTATAATTCTGTAAGCATTTTTATTTGTGTTTGTTTATAGTTGTTCAATCTAACCTTAAAAAGCTGTTGGTTTTGAAGAGTATTAAAGTGATTATAAATGTGCTAAGTAATGTTGCTATGGTAATAATGTAAACAAACATAAGCTTTTTATACGAACAGCTGTTTTTGTGAGCTATGGTTTTGAGTTCATACAATAAATGCTGTTCAGTTTCTTCCAAATTTGAAACTTTTTCGGGAAATTTTTCTTTACGTATAAACCTTCTATGAACTACTACAAACATTTTAAGACCAAAAATAGCCAAATCGGTTCAGCCGTTCTCGAGTTTTAGCGAGACTAACGAACAGCAATTCATTTATATATATATAGATTTGTACAATCACTGACGACACATATTTCAAAAAAACTCCTTTTTAACTTAAGTATATGTAAAACTATTATACTTTATGCATAAACAAGAAGGCCTAAGCTCTGTCATTTTGGATGCTTTCCACACAACATGTTTTCCTATGTTACTGTATTTACTAAATGATTCAATCGATTGACATGCTATTGATTAAATATCACTAAAATAGTATGTTTTAAACTAATCCGCCATTATGATTTAAAAAAAACTGTGTAGCTATTTTTGAAGTTATACCAAGTGTGTGGCTATTTTGAAGCTATATGTAGTGTGTGGCTATTTTGAAGCTGTATAAATAGGTGGCCATTTTGAAGCTGTTTAATTTTTGTAGCCATTTTGAAGCTATACAAATCGTAAGACCATTTTAAAGCCATACAAAGTATGGGACGATTTTGAAGCTATTTAAAGTATATGGAATTTTAAATCTATACAAAGTGTATGACCATTTTTCAGTTATACTAAATGTGTGGCAATTTTGAAGCTATTTCAAGAATATGACATTTTGAAGCTATATAAAGTGTATGGTCATTTTGCAGCTTTGCAAAGTGTATAGTCAATGTTATTATTATTATTAAGACGATTCCATTTGTCGGAAACTGTTGAAAAGATTGAACACAGTCTCTATTAGATTGCTCTGAATTACAGTGGTCTAGTTGATTCCTATAAAATACTAACACATTATAACCGTCATAGATTAGAAATGTATTATAACATATTATTATTAAATTAGGGAGTAATAAACTTTCTTTGTACCCTGTACTCAAAATGTCAACATAAACAACGAAGACGGTGACCTACTGAGCAGAAGGACCATCAAAGACATCTTATTAAAAGATAAAACTATTGTAAACTATTTATGACCCACAGTTAAATTCCTGAAAAATGCGAAATCAATTATTCTTGATGACTCAATTTATTTCACGCTTTTTAAATTATGACCTTTATGCGACCGATAAAATGTTCAACCTTTTTTTAAGGCAGCCTTTTTGTCTTGGTCATTGTAATTCATTGCGAGTGTTTGTGCTGTTGACAGTGTTTTCTCTCAATTTCTGTTTATAATTAGTTACTGAGGTTTTAGGAATTTCAGCTCTATTATGCTAGTTCTAGGTTCCTTGTTCTTATTTAAATCCGTATTCTTAGGTTAGACGACAAACAAAGGTATAGTTTTGCACTGATAACAAGAGTTGGTCCATATTCTCGAAAAACGTTTATTATTTTCTTTACACACAAATGATGACAAATCTCAGAAAATAAATTGTAAAAATATTATTAATCCACCATTATAAACTAATTTTAAAACCAGAATGCAAAACTGTTTTACACTCAGCACTTTTTACAGCACTTTTTAAACTGAAATTGTATACGAATGAACGTTTTTCTGTGAGTAAAATTCCAAATGACAACAGTGTAGTTACTAATATTTTCCAAAGCTGTATTCAATAAAAGCAAAGCACCACGTTGCAACTGTCGTACTGCATAAAACCAACTTTGCGACAGTCCTATTTGCATAACGCCACAACTACTTATCGTGAACTAAAGTTACGCAAAGTTAACAACCACCATCTGAACAGTGAACATACGGTAATGCTCTATATAGACGTTTTACTGTAAGTATCACAAACGCGGTTTCAAAGTTTAAATCGGTATCCTTTATTTCTTATAGGGTCAGAAGTACATTAAAATTACAAAACGAAATTCAACGATTAATTACTATTCAATGCAAACTGAATAACATGTCACATAACAACCAAAAGGAAAAACTACCAGGGCTAGAACTAATTTTAGACAGATTATTTTTTTCAAGCGAAGAAAATCATCATCTAAATACTAAAAAATGTTGCGTTATGTGATCATATAGAGCAGGGGTTCCCAAATACGATTTCGCAACCCCAAGCAGGTTCGGGGGTTGATGTTTTAGGGTCACGGCCTGTTTCCGTCATTAATAGAATTTATAAATCTCATGATTAAATTCGAATAGTAGAAAATCAACAGCTTTGTAGCACGCGCTTTTTCTAGGAGGAATGAAGGGGTACGCGGTAAAACAAGTGACAAGTGATATCCATTCGAAGAACTGCTCGGCTGTAGGCACAGATGGCGCTCCAGCAATGCAGGGAAATCGTACAGGGCTGATTAGAACGATTACAAAAAAAATCCAGAAATCATTACTGTGCATAGCTTTACGCAAATGGAGAATCTATCTTTTTAACTACTGCAGCCAGAACTGAGTTCCGTCCTATACGATTCAGTACAAATAGTAAATTTCATAAAATCAAGATCGTTAATTTCGCTCATTTTTCGCAAATTGTGCGAAGAAATGGGATTGGTGAATGAAAATCTGCTGTTTAACTCTGAAGTTTGCTGACTGTCTCGAAGGAAGATTTTAAAGCGCGTTGTTGAATTGAAAGGTAAAATCGAATCTTTTTTTAAACAAAAGGACCATGTTTTGGACGAAAATTTATTGACAATATTTGGTTGGCACGCTTGAGTTACTTAAACTTGAGTGACTTCGGTCGTTTGGTCGATTTCTGCCTTCAAAAAAAAACTGGGTCTTTGGAACAATAAATTGCAGTGACAGCACATAGCTTAGTGCCCCGATTTAAGCCTTTTACTGGATAATTCAGAGGATATCTCCTCAGGGTGTCATTGCAGCGTATTTAACTAATCTTAGTCAAGAAATGGACTGATATATTTATGTCAACAAAATTCATTTGTCCACTACAATCCATTTATTGTAGATGTCAACAAAATTCGACAAGAAATACCGGGATTTCAAGAAGAGTTTTGCGATTTACAAGCAAAAAAAAAACAATTTGAATAATTATCACTTTCACAGTTTTGGTCGCAGTTAACAGCACATCACATTTTAGTGAAAGAAACAGAAAAGGCCGTTTTCGACGCATCTATGTGAGCAAGGCTTTTCAATTTCAGTTGTGGTCAAAACCAAAGCTCGCAACCGATTGAATCCACAGCATGATTTGCGATGTCCTTAACTAAACATTTTCACCCGACAATCGCATAATTTTCGAATAAGAGGGCGCAAAAACATTTTAGCAAACTGAAAGCATGGATCTAAATTGGCTTTTATCATGTATTTAATTATTTAATTCATTTTAGTGCCCTGTTCTAACTCTGATTTGGTTTTACTACTTGTCACGTAGGCAACTAATTTTTAGATCTTTCATTTTCTATATTACTTTTGCTGTAAGTTTTTATATTAAATTCTTGAATATTCTGAAATTTGAATTATTGCTAAATTTTTTAAAGAACATTCGTTTTATAGACTATTTTGTGCATTACAAGGGATTTTTTTTGGTGTCGAGAAGGCTTTTTAAATTTTAAATTAGGGTCATGATCCAAAATATTTGAGAACCCCTGGTATAGAGTGTTACATGCTAAATATTATATCATTGGTTTTTAGTTATTGAATAGGGTTACTAAGTACAAGGATTTGGAGATTATTATATCATAAGATTTATCCTTTAGTTACCTTCTTGTAAATATAGTAAAAAAACGTATTTTACCTTGGGTTTTATTTGTCGGTTTCGGTTGGGAAGGATTTTAATAATACTGTCGTTCTATAAGCTGTATTTGATAGCCTAGTAGATCAGGGTTAGGATTTGCTTGAGATGTCTAGTCCACACTAACAAAGTATACAAAAATATGGTTGAAAAAGTACAGAAACTATTTCGCGTGTAATGTGTTATAAATAAACTTTGGATTCAATAGAAAACAAATTTGGACGGTAAGATACAAGAAATTTCTAGGGGTTTTAAAAAAAGTAAAAAGTAAATTTGATAGATAATTAAATATGTGTTCCAATTATCTTTTATGAAGGATTTATCTGTCCCATGATCGAGGATCCTTAGAGCCTAAGACCATGTTCCCCCTTATGGGAGAAGAATCAATGACCAATTTACAAAGAGCGCGTTAGAACCAGTGATCATCAGTTGCTTTAAAAGATTTGGT
Organism: Philaenus spumarius; assembly: GCA_018207615.1. Taxonomy (NCBI): domain Eukaryota; kingdom Metazoa; phylum Arthropoda; class Insecta; order Hemiptera; family Aphrophoridae; genus Philaenus; species Philaenus spumarius. Next base: position 13,675 of record JAGFPH010016975.1, read on the forward strand.
GGGTTATAAGGGGTATGTTTTTTAGATGCCAAACATTCTTATAATTAATGGCGTGAGATAATCTCAAAGTTCGAGTTTTCCCCACAAGATTAACATGGAACGAATTTAAAAACCATTTCTATACAAAACAGCTGTTTATAATAAGAAACAAACTAATCCAGCTGCTTTCGTGGAAGTAAATAATGAGTTTTAAATAACAGATAATACAGTTGATTCGAATGTCCAGCTTTTAGTACAAAATAATATTTTAAATTAATCCTATACTGAACCAACACATGTTTCAACACACACAAACCAATAAAAACTTGCGTTAAGGAATTTAAAAATAAGAAAAAACTACGTTACATCGCAATTAAAAGTAAATAAGACATATAGTATTGACATATTTATTGATAATGGGTTTTTGGTTAAGTTTTTGATTAAGTGACCTGAGCATTACTGGGTTTTTTAACCTTTATTATAACTGTTATTATAAAATATGCAAAATTATTTGATTTGTACATTTAACATCGTTTTTTGGAGTTTGTCTAAATTTTGTAGTGCTACTTTAGCAACACCGAACCAGCTTTAATTGGTTTGCAATATTTGGTTTTTCTCAATAGTTACGAGTAATATATTAGTGTCTTAATTTAGTTGCTATTTTTTTTTTTTTGTATTTATTGTGTTTGAACATATATTTGGTTGTTTGGTTTTGTTATTGATACTATAGTTTAGATACATACGGAGACAGTTATTACAAGAGCTCATGCCAGGACCTTAAAAGAGAGGGGAAAGGGAAGTTTACTTAAATTGTTTTTTTTAATACAGTCCCGTGAAGTTTTTCTTGTTCGTCGTCATTCTTCGTGTGTGTTGGTGCCAAGTGACAGTGTTATCTCACATTTTAGTTTGTATTTAGTTATTAATGTTTCAATACCCCAGCATTAATATTCTAATATTGGGTACATTCTCATTTCAATTTTTGGTTAGATGGCAAACTTAGGCATAGTTTTACAGTTGATAACAACAGTTAATTTTCCCAAACGTGTATTACTTTTTGTACACACAAATTATGGCAAATGTTTTGAAAAAAATATCAAAACATGATCCAATCCAACATTAGAAACTAATTTTAAAACTAGGATGTAAAACTGTTTCACTTTAAGCTCAGCTATTTGTACCAATCTCACAGTTGCAAACAAAAACTGAACACTAATGGGAGATTTTATGTAAGTATAGTTTCTAATGGCAGCAGTGTAGTTACTAACATTTTACAAAGCTTTAAACAAGACCGTGTATTAAATAAAAGCAAAGCACCACATTGCAACTGTCGTACTGCATAAAACCAACTTTGCGACAGTCCTATTTGCATAACGCCACAACGACTTATCGTGAACTAAAGTTGCGCAAAGTTAACAACCACCGGCTGAACATACGGTGATGTTTACTGCAGACGTTTTACTGTAAGTATCACAAACTCGGTTTCAAAGTTTTAAATCTGTATCCTTTATTTTGTATACGTCAGAAGTTCTATTGAACTTGTAATTAACACCACAATCCGACGCGTTAACACTACGTCCCCAACTGCATACATTTTTGTAATAGATATACACCAATACACATTTTCTTTTACTGTCAACACGTATTCCACTTATTGTTTTGATTCATCTTTAGTTGTTTATCCAGCCTAATAGATAAAAGGAAATGATTTCAATAAATCGATTTAAAGTCTTCAATTACTGCTCAGTTTAGATATCGATAAACTTGGTGACACACAGCTTATTGCAAACAAGCTATATCACTTACAGGTGTGCAATACTACTAGAGTTAATTAATCGAATTCAATGAGCGGAGTCTATATCGAGAAGGAAGGTCTATGATATTGCACTGGTAAGACGCTCGAGCGCAACTAGAATATCGCTTGTATATACTTACATTATTATAAATGTCATTGCGCCTTGTGTAAGCGTAATTTAAATTTAAATTTGCAGAAAGCTTTAATGTATAATTAGTATATAATAAAATGCACCCCGATGTTTTCAAGTGTCTAGCAGGAAAATTATGTTTCCGTCTTTTTTAAAAGCGAAAATCTTCCAAATTTTGAATTTACTTCTTTTATTATTGTCGAGTTATAATTTTATTTAGATATCCTTGAACTTTTCCTGAAAATTATAAAAAATTTATATTATAAATTCAATGAAAAATAAATTAAATTGAAGAGGACTGTTTGGGCAGTTCATCGTATCATAAGTTAAAACAAAATCCAATAAGTAGTTTTGTAAAATCGTTAAATATAAACATAATAATTAAAAACTTGTTATCTATTGTCGAGCAAATACTTTTTAACATAGACGTATACTCCTTTCCCTTCACACATTGTATTAGACACACACATTCATGGTTTGGTAGAATTTACATTTTAATTTTAACTCCTTCAATACTAGAAAATTAAACATGTACTTAAACTTTCCACACACTCTACATTCTACGAGTATTGCAAAAAGCATTTAAATCCATGTCGGATAAGTTAAACCAACAGCGAATTCACCCTGTCGAAAAAGCTTTCACTAAAACCAACTTTTTGAAAGCAGTGAGTAATCTTTGATGAAATCAATACCAAAGTCATTAACTCTTGTGGTTTTATGAAGCCAAGTAGTTTTACATGTCTCCCTGTAATGTAGTAGTGTGTTAGCATACTGTATTTATATTTTTAAGGCAATTCAAACATTATTGTGACAAATAATATTGTTTCTTAAATGTGTGCCCCTCTCCGCAAAGTGCACTTGTGATATAATCACTCCTTCAAGCTTACGAATACGCTATTTGCTAAGCATTTCTGTACTCCACGATGTACTGAATCAAACAACAGGCGTCTGTCATCCTCCAAATATTATAACACAATACTTTAGATTTTAATCGAAGTTCCAAGATAGGTGAACAATCTTTCTATTGACAACAAAATCAAAACGAATGATAAATATATTCTGTAGCTAATGTGAATGAAATACTTTTCCAAGTGTGGATAAACCTTCGCAAGTCACTATATTTATCTAAACCGCACAAGTTATTGCACTTTTATGAGAATTCGCAATTCATATAACAGACGTAATGTTCAAAAATTAAAATTTCATAAATAATTTCTACGATAATGCATTATGTAATCACTTTAACGTAAGCATGATATTTTACCAGTGCTCAAAATGGCGGAAAATAAGAAATAATATTTTCTGAAAATGTAACAATAAATTGTAATTCATTATCAATGTAGCAAACGGATTAGTTTCATAACTCAGAACATTGGATCAGAACTTTAAACCCTCTGACTTGAGTCAGTTGTGTGTTGTATTTCAATGTTTGCATACAAACATAAAGTTTAAACAATAATTTAAACGTAGTTTTTCCTAAACCAAATCTAACTATTTTTAAGAAATTTTATTTATATCGTACCAAAACTTTTTTTTAATCTGACGCCTATGAAAATTAAACTTTGTAGAAATAAATTTGAGTTCCACAGCCTTTTAAAACAATATTTATTAGAACAGGTCCAGGTCGATATGTTCTTCACCAGTAACCAGTGAGGGTGGATAAACTTTCAGTAATTATTCGTCAAATATTTGTGATTATTCTTGAAGGCTCTCTTCTTCAACGGGATAATTAATAGTAGTAGTGTTTGTGAGTGGGAGGTGGGATGTGTGTGTGTGTGTGTGTGTGTGTGTGTGTGAGTATATTTGTGTGATTGAAGTTGAAAGTACTTGTTATTGTTATTATGAAGAATTTTGTTACGTTTTTTTTTATTGTGAACTTTTGGTTCCGAAAGAGGTGTTTTTTGGAAACAAATAAGTTAATGCAGGATTGATTTTCTTAATTGTATTTTATTTTTTGTGTTTGTGGATTTATTATTGTGTTACTGTTGTTATCAAATAAAAGCCAAATCTTAGTATTCTAAATGTGTTTTGTTAGTGTAATGTACAGTTGAACTGGCTGGCCAAGGCGTTTTGTTTCTTTCCCATCGAGCTGTTTATATGTTTAATTGTATAAATATTTTCATCCCAAACGGTTATAACCTCGGGATGATTTGACCCTTTAGTAATTTATATTTATTTTGTTATCAATTTATAGTTTAGATGTATTATATTTTGTACTGTGAATAGTTGTTTATTTATAATTATTAAGCGTATAATTGAAGTTTGAAATGTTTTTTTATTATGTAAATTATGTATAAGAAGGGTCAAATTAATTAATTTTCATTTTCAAAAAAAAAAAAAAATGTTTGCAACGTATAACCTGATGATGGGCGATGCCTGAAATTGTTATAATTTAGAGAAAAAACTAAGCGCAGATCAATCGATGGGAGTGTAAATAACTTTTATTATAATATCAATAAATCTTGGAAAGAAAATATAAACAAGTTCTATGCATTTTTTTATTTACTTTTTATAAGATACAAGAAAACCATATAAAAAGCTCATTTACCTGGAGACCGAGCTTAAGCTCGATTATAAGCAGGGCTATGATTTCAATAATAAATATTGGATTATTGAGTTTTGAGGTTAGGCCTATAACATTAAACAACTAAATAAAGGGTATATACAACATTAGGCTTACCTGTAATAAAAATACAGTTTAAAGGATTAACCACAATCTCAACGCTATGCCTCAGAAATAAGTCAGGCCTAAATTAAAGTATTATTTCAATATCGATTTATTCCTAGGGCCTAGTTCGCTCACGTCAATAACTACTATTATTGCAAATTTCCGTG
>JAGFPH010016976.1:0-17341 GCA_018207615.1 Philaenus spumarius
TTTAATGTACCCTACCATATGCAAAAAACCGCATCTTTCTAAAAATTCTCGTTTAGCTAATAATAATAATAATAATAACTGATTTGTGGGAGTTTTTTGGCAAAATGGCGAAAACTATTCCATCGATTTCAAACAAATTTGCACCAGACATGTCAAGTAGGCCTGTATAGATGCACGAAAAACGGTTTTGAAAAATTTTGAAAAACAACCCCCTTTTTTGTAAAAAAAACCCCAAAAAAACAGTTATGATTTTTTAAAATAAAAAACCTCTTTAACTACTTTGATAAAGTTTGGCTTATTTGTAGCCTTTAATGTACCCTACCATATGCCAAAAACAGCATCTTTCTAAAAATTCTCGTTTAGCTAATAATAATAATAATAACTGATTTTTGGGGTTTTTTTGGCGAAATGGTGACAAATTGTTTGAAATCGATCGAATAATTTTTTCTCTAGCTAATAATAATAATATTTATTAGTTAATCTCCTACTTTAATATCACCTCTCCTACTCCACCTACAATTATGAAGTCACAATGAATCTGTTTAATAATTAAATATGTTTGTGAAAAAGTATGTGCCAGTTCCTGGTATCGTTTATTTATTATACTGTGAAAAAATGAGAAATACTTTTTTCATAGTAACAAAATTTAACTGATTATTTGAAACAAAACTGGATTTACTGTTTACACAGTATAAATACGAAATGATTCGTTGTTAGGCTACTTAGTAGGCCTATACAACCTTCTAACGAGCAAAAATCAATAAAAAAAAATTCTTTTCTGTATATCAACTCCTATAAATGCGAGTGTATACGTACGTACGTGAGAACATATAATATAACAGCTGATTTCACCCAACATCTGTAATACTTGCAAACCCAGTTCAGATTGTAGTTTGGGGTTATGTTTACAACTTCAATCGTTATAATGTCTTGTGAAGTTGTATTTTTTTTAATATGAGTTAAAGAACTAATGTTTGCTATAATATACGTTATAATATTTGCTTTGAGGTTATAAACTGTATATAAATACAACCTTTTATCATCAATATTTTCGGAAATGTTTTTAAAGGAGTTTTGATCAAATTATATTTTTTTTACCACAAAGGCAATAGAAGGTAATAAATACAACATGACCAAATTAATTCATTTATACAAATTTAAAGAAAAGATACCTATTCGTAACTTCAGAAACATTCCTACATCTAAACAGCTGATTTCACCCATCATCTGTGATACACAATCCCAGTGTAGATTGTACTTAGGGGTTATGTTAACATTAACAACTACAATCATTATAATTTCTTGTGAAGTTGATTTCTTTAAATATGAGTTATAGAACTAATGCATGCTGTAATATATGTTATAATATTTGCTTTAAGGTTATAAACTGTATATAAATACACCCTTTTATCATCAATGTATTTTTTTATACAAATTTAAAGAAGCCTATATTTATACACTCGCTTTTATACACATTTACCGAGTTAAAAATCCCCGTCGGTATAGTTTTATGTAGGCCTAGATAAGTATTTCTTAATGTTGTTTTTTAATAGTTTGTTTTTTAAATGATTTATTTCTGATGTGTAGGCCTATCTAATTAATCAGCCTGTGATTTTTCACGGGGGCGTACTAGTATATTAATAGTGCAGTTGTGATTGTTACTCATAATGATACCTCTGTTAGGAGCATTTTGGAGTAGGCCTATTGAATATGTCTGCAACAAACATTATTTTGCTGTTGTTTATTTTAAGGTTAGCTTCCATAAAAGATTTGTTATGCGCAAGCTTTTTTCGTGGCTTTGACAACATTCAGAACGGACCACCCTTTTGCACTCAACGGTTGAATTTAAAAAATAGCCTTTTCAGTGTAAGTAGTGTTATGAAAAGATGTTAATTCAACCAGCTGTTTATTTACAAAATGTAGTTGCTATAGTAACATACTAACTGTATAGTTTTAATTCAACCTCAATTTATTTCGTACATCAGAAACGTAGTAGGCCTACCGTAACAACTTATTCTGTCACTCAAAGGTGTTTACAGTCCACATATTTTGCTGTTTAGGTTTATGTTTCTTCGAGTTGTACACAATTTTATATTGTTTTCTACTCAGAATAAGGATATTGACGAAATATGAGTGAATTCAGTTTTAGGCATAGGCATACTGTGAATTTTATTAGTTATTAAACGATGATAAACATTAGTGTACACTAATGCAGATATATAATTGAAACTTGTGTCCGTGTAATGCTACAGTATTAAACATTTTGATGGATGTAATAAGATATTACCCCATTTTTAAAATTAAAAGTAAAATGTTGGTTAATTATGATAAAAACATTACTCAATGTGGGAAGCTTTAAAAGGGTAAGACATCATAGATTTTTTATCAATTTGTTATTTTTTTCAGTAGAAGGCCTATTAATGAGTTTGTTAAGTTTTAGGCCTACTGCACCTATCCCCATTTTTTCAAAACTATAAAATCGTAGCCTACCGTTTGTTTCTATCAGATATTTAGGCCTACTTTGTATAGGCCTACTGTACAGTAGGTTGCTATTAAAACAAATAAATAAACCACCTAACCATTTTTTGTTATTTTTATGCAATATTCGAGTAGTCTATAAGTTGACTGTAAAAAAGTAGGTCTAACGTATACCTATAACCTATAAAGAATATTATAGGCCTAATGTATTCTACAGTATATACCGTGGCAGCCTTGAAGCTGATGGGTTGTTAGCATAATTGACTATTTATTTGAACGAAAATAACAATGATAGCCTATGTGATGGATAACATAATTTTTTTAATAGTAGGCTATTTATATTTTTTAAGATTAGGGGCATCATAAAACAAACAATTTTATTTGTTTCCCTAAAGGTAGTAACTATTATTACATTATTATTAATTTTATTATTCTGTTAAAGTTGGGTGTTTACCAGATGATCATCCTGATCTGTTACATGATAAAATCTAAATATGTTTTCAGAATTATTCCTCAATTTCATCTATCTCTGTCGAAATACCCCAAATGCATTTTTACAATTTATTATTTTCTACTAAGGCCTTTCTTCAGGCTTTTTAAATGGTTTAACCTGCATGAGCAATACAAATTCATTTAACAAGTGTTGCTCTCAGATTTTTTTTGCTTTTTAGGCTACTGTACCTTAATATTATTACTACTCATTTGTCTGAATGTCTGCCACAGTTCAATTTCTCAGGAACGGATGAAGGTATTACAGTGAAATTTAGCACAGCTAAAAAGCAAGCTAATTATTATTACAATTTTCATACCTTAAACAATATTTTTTAATTTACATAAATAAATATTTGATGATGCTGTTGTGTGTTTGATACTTTAGTTTAAAAGGGTATAATTTAAAGATTATATTTTTTTAGAATTTTGTTAAACATAGTTTTTAAGATATTCCTGAAATTGTTGCTAAAACCTCTATTCCCCCTTTCTATTTTGAAAAGCACTAAAACTGAAAATTGTATCGAAAAATGAATTTACAAAACATATCAGTAGGCCTATTCAACAATGAATATCATTAATAATATTAGTTGAATGTTAAAACTATATACCTTGTGTACTATCATTTATGGTCCTTATACTTTTATTATATTCTCTTAACAATATTAAAAGCATTTTATTTGATTACAGGATGGTTTTGGACCCCAAAAGCGGCGGGAGCCATAACGATTACGGGAGTATATCTGGGGAAAAAGACGTGGCAGGGGCTGAGGAAAACAGTGGAAGTGGTACAAGCGGAGTGAACTCTGTAGCGATGACTCAAAGTGACCTCTATCAGAGGCAGCCGCTATTACCATCCGAGACATCAACGTGGGCTACCAAGAACGGAGGTTCGACAGGACCTCATCACCATTCTGCCATTATGGTCGATCACTCTGAGGACAATGACGACGATGACATGGACGGACTTAAGAGAAATGCCATCAATTCTAATGGTGTTGTTAGGATAGAAATACCATCACCACTACGAGAAGAACCGAGGTTTCCCAAGGAAAAGTTCAAAACTTTATTAGGTAAAGTTATGTGTACTATAAATTTTGAGTATATTTATTCAACCTATAAAATAAAAATGTACGTTCGTGCAGTAAATATAATGACTTTGTTGGTATTCTTAATTATTGATTGCATTTCAGTCATTGCCAAATCAACATTCATAAATATTGCAAACAAAAATAGGTTTCATGAGAATTAATTGATTGATGATATTCAAAAACTCAGTGTAAAAATATGTATAAATAGTACAACTACTACTTACTCCCAAAATACTATTCTGAACCTCAAATAGAAAAGTAAATCACTGTAAGTCAAAGACAAAAACATTTAAGCAACTAAGAAAAATCAATATTTTACTGAAGTTCAATATTTTTGTACTCACAAAAAATCTACATATAAACGGGTAGAAACTAAGATGTAAAACTTTTGATTTACTGATACATTCATTCAAACTAATATAAATAAAGCAAACCTTTAGTTATTTGAAGGTCTGGTAGTTTAGCTCAACAAATGAAAACTTGCTAAAAATATAACAAAATATTATTCAACTTTGAAGAAGGTTATAAAAATATAACATGTAAATAATATTTCACACATTGTTTTAGTACGTAACAAACTTCAGAATTACTTACATACTAAATCATTACATTTTTAATATATCCATATCAAATTTGTACACTAGGATATGCTCCCAACTAATTTGGGGTGCTATAAATATTTCTGCACTGTAATAATTGATACATAACTATGTCCAATTTTGTTCATATCTTACTCTCTAAAACCACTTTTCTGTTTCAAATATTGCAGGTTTTTTAAGTAAATTTATTTTCAGTCATTTACTTTAATCATAATCAAAGGCAATCAAAGGTACTTTCTAGTTTTCTAAAGATTTAAAACCGACATCAGAATTTATAACTATAAGTTTAATTAAGGAGTGTTTATATTGAAACATGATCTTGTGTGGCTATATGTAGTAAGTTTTGATATATTCAATTTATTAATCAGACTAAAATAAGAACCTTTATTCATAAATGTGCCATTTTAACCAAACAGGAAGTTAAAATTTACGCTAAATCAATGAAGCACTAAATTTCAATACCTTTCACTCTTGAGTGGACAGGTAAACCTCTAATTACAATCATTTCCTGAGAGTTAGGTAATCATTTACTATACTTTCAAGGATTCTTACTGAAATTCAAAAGATTTATCTTTCTTTACAATTTATTAATTTATGTCAAAAAACTGTTTTGTTTTTATTTGACATTTTCAGTTTTTTATTTAAAGCAATATACAAGGTTATTCAAAAAGAAATAAACACTTTTCTAAATCAATAACAATGAAACTGCATAATTTATACCGGTCATGTTGGCATCAGTTAGTAGCTAATAAACTAAAGTTTTACTTTAACAGCTGATTGTTGGAACATTGATGCTAGATAACCTTTCTTTTTGTTGGTGTAAAAATGGTTAATAATAGCGTTGAGAAAGTTTTTTGTGTGCACGAACTAGAAAAAACACATTTTGAAGAAGATGGATTCATTGATCGACTAATCTTTGTGGGCGAATCAACGTTTCATATCGGTGGAAAGGTTAACAAGCACAACCTGCGTATCTGGGGAACACAAAATCCTAGAGTAATTGTTGAACATGAGAGGGATTCTCCTAAGATAAACGTGTTTTGTGCTTCTTTCAAGAAAGTATGATCGGAGGCACATCCTACTTTAACATGGTGTGTGAATGGCTTATCCCTCAATTAGAGGAATACAGTAATGAGTACATATTGGTTCAAGATGAGCTCCACCGAATTGGCACCATGATGTTAGAGAATTACTCGATAAGCAATTACCAGGTCGCTGGATTGGTCGTGCAACTGACGACAACGCGTCACTCATGCGTTGGCCACCTTGTAGCCCAGAATTGACCCCATGTGATTTCTTTCTGTGCGATTATGTTAAAAATCAAGTTTTTAATTCCCCATTACCATTGAACCTCTTAGAATTATGGCAATGCATAACTTCTTCAGCTTTAGAGAGTGTTGACATCAATACCCTTAACAGAGTCTGGTCAGAACTTGACTATCGAATTGATGTTTGCTGTGTAACCTGTGGGGCTCACATAGAAAATCTATAACATTGTTAAAAAAATTTGAAAAGTCCTCTTTGTAACGGTACTATTAATTTTTTGTCTGTTGATAACCCCGTTTTTTCTAAGTTCATTAAAAAGTGTCCATTTCTTTTTGAATATCCCTGTATAATACTACCTCCGCCCCTGCTCAAACCCCCAACGCATAAAGAGGGGTGTTATAAGTTTAACGTGTATGTCTGTGTGTTCTATGTATCTCTATATCTGTCTATGGCATCGTAGCTCCCAAACAGGTGAACTGATTTTAATTTCGTATTTTTTGTTTGAAAGGTGACTTGATCGAGATTGTACTTAGCTATAATTAAAAAAAATCTGTTGAGCCGTTCTGGGGGGGTTTAAAATTTTTAATTTATTGCTTTATATTTATTACATTTAAGCTAGCTTTAATTTTTTTAGATTGGAGTACTATTGTTTTTATTGAAACTACAGTTACTATAAAAAAACATCTGGTGTGCACATCACACAACTTTCCTTACCAAAATAGATGCTGTATCAATTATCAAATTTCTCGAGCGAGAGATTGATGATACCATTTTCGAGTTAATAGGAGTATCCGTTTCGAAGAAAGCGGTACTAACTTCAAAACGGTTAATCCCACGGACCTGATTTTGGTCTCAATCGATTTCTAACCTCACAAAATGTCAAATTTGATACCAAATACGGCTAGTTTAAAAAAAGACATTTTTACCCCCAAAAACGCCCTTTTTGGGGGCAATTTTTGAAAAAATGGAAAAAGTTGAGTGGGGTATCGTTTTTGACATTATTTTGGACGCTGAATCGAATGAGGCCATTTTCAAGTCGATAGGAGCAGCCATTTCAGAGATAAAAACAAAATAACTTGGTTTTTGTAATAACTTTTTTCAACGAATTTTTAACGGTCTTTCGCGTACATAGGGTGTTAAGGGGGTCGGAGTAGAGTATGTTAGCAAAGTTTAATCAAAATCGTTAGAGGGAATTTGGAGTAAATACCAAAAATGTGCTAAAAACTGCTCCCACGGTAAGACACCACCTCCGATTTGCTTCAAATTTACATGGGTTTAATTGTTTACATGTTTGAAGATATCCTGTAAATTTCAGTTCGATCCGTCCAGCCGTTTGCCCTGTGCACTCCGGACACACACACACACACACACACACACAGACACACAGACACACAGACAGACCAATTGCCAAAAATGCATTTTTTGGACTCAGGGGGCCTTGAAACGTAAAGATATTATGAAAACTCGACATCGAATTTTTGGGTCGATCGCAATACTTACCTTAGGGTAAGGAAAGTAACACGAGAATAGATATCACTACTACTAAAAACGAAACGAACTAATACAGTATTTTCATTTCAGGAACTCAAATTTCACTAATGGAATTCTATCTAGTAGCTATTATAATATGGTACCCAAGTATAAGTTAATACTGTCTATTTTAATAATCTTATTTTGAAAAAAAAAATTACAAAATTTAATTATTTTAGGAATGCAGCGGGGCTTTCTGTGTTCCTAATCTGTGTAATCCTGTTTTTTATGAATACAGCCCCTATTAGGATGTAAAACACGCCTCTTGGAATGGAAGTATTTTGAAAAAAATAGGATCTTAGATCAATCTTAAGATTCCTGTGCTGCTGCAGTGTGACAAATTTTAAAGTTGCGTTTTTTAAATTTATACTACTTTGTGAATAAGTGTCTGTTAATTGGTACAGTATAATCATTTGAGAGATTCTGTAGACTTAAAATTAGGTTAATTGTCTACCATGTTTGTTTTTTCTCTTTGATGCAGTATGGCATTGAATTATGGGGAAATTCATCAAAGGCATTGACTATTTTTAGGATTAAAAAAATATATTCTAACTATGATGTTTTCAAACATTAATAAGTCGTGTAAATCAGTATTTAAAAAATTAAAAATTTTTACACTACGGTACCATCCATGTACATTTTTAAATGTCTTATTTTTGCGCATACACAGTTAAATACTTTTTATGATGGCCAAACTGTTCATTGTTACAACACAAGGTTTAGAGAACAGCTCCAGTATCCCATTCATAGGCTGAAGTTGGATGAAAACACTCCTTTTTATATGGGCTTAAAACTTTACAATAAATTACCAAATCGGGTAAAGGATAAATCTTATAAATGTAAAAAATTTAAGGATACTGTAAAAAAAATGTTAGTCGAAAAAGAATATTACAACGTAAATGAATTTTTTAATGACCATTCATTGGAGTAGAGTGAATATTTTGTAAAATTTGGTACTTTACTTGTTTTTAAGCTGTAGTTTTGTTTAGTTTAAGTATAATTGACAAGCAACCTGTTCATTGACAAATTTTATTTGTACTTATGTGAATGTTATGTTGCAATGATAAATAAATAAATAAAATTAAAATAAAATCTTGAAGATATGGCCTACTCCTCTAAAATGTCTATCTTCTCATTATTTTTAAAATTTTTTACAGTAAAAGTATTTTTATGACTACATTTCTGTCATAACGTATTCCTTTGTTATTGTCATGTAGAATGGATGTAAGCAATTTAGTTGCCAGTAATATATGCTCTGTGCCAAGGTCTGTTTGCAACTGATAACAATATGTTTTGCTTTATATGCATTATGTCTGTATGCATTTAGGTTATCAACACTCTTGTACGGTATAAATTGTGTCCTCCTATTAGTTCTAAAAGTAGAATAACTGCTTTCAATGTAATGGACAGTGACTTTCTAGATAGTTATTTTACCAATTTACCTAACCTAATGGAAATGTAGCTATTGCAATTAATACAGTATATTTTAAATTTAATTGTATTTAAATAAAGATAAACATTTATACAATTTATTTGTTAGCCCACTTGATTTTTTTATGTCAGTTTTTGTAAAAAATAAGTATTTTATTTACAACCTTACTTAATTTTTAAATGTTATTTTGTACTTTCCATAAAAGTACTGAATCCTATTTTCCTTGAGCTACTACGTAAATAGTTATTTTTACACTTAAATGTTTAATTATGAAACTTAATTTGGCTTCAATGTTATTTTTAACTGTAAAAAATTAAACATTACAACAAATTTATATACGAATTTTACGTACAACCAATGATAATTGTTTAGTATTACTTTCCCCGAAGTATACCATGGATTGTGTAATTTCAGAAAAAAGGTTCTTTGAATTTGTATAAAAAAAAACATACCAACGAGTTTTATTTTCTTATAGAAATTATACATACACATAATTGATTTTAACCGATACTCCCATAAATTTAATTATTAATTTTTGCATAGTAAAATAATTTTATTTCAATTGAACGATTTATTAAAATTTACTCATTTTAAATATTTTGAATCAAGCAAATTGTAAGGAAGTGAGCCTTAGACAGTCTCAATCCGAATTTTAAATGCATTGTTCTTAAGGGAAACCGTAACGTAACACGGATTTTCCTTCAACAGTCAACGGTTCAAAATTAAAATTGTAATGTTAAACGCTGTTTTACACTATCAAAAACCAAATTTGTTCTAGCCTGGAGGTATTACCTTACCTATTTTGTCTCCTCCAAACAAACTTTTGGATCTGCCGTTGACTGGTTGTGCCCCCCCCCCTCCCCCCAACAATAGCCTATGTTCATTAGTCTAACAGGTATAAAGTAAAGACATTGAGCAAAATGAAAAAAGGAAAGTTAAATGTATTGATGATCATTCTAATCACAAAACATACACATGGAAATACAAGTAAATTATTATTATTTATGAAAACAATTTTTATTATATGGTTTTGGAGGCACTGAATTGACAATTAGAAGTTATTTAAGTTAAGGGGAAAAAAACTACTTTTTTACATGCCTAATGAGAAGCCATAATAATACCAAGGTATCAATTTCAATCAAAATTTAAGTTACTGTTCTGAGAAATCAGTATTGTTAGACTTGCTACAGCAAAACTATTTTAAACTCGTGTTCTTATAATTGTTTTCTTTTCTGTTTCAGCATTTCTTATATTAACGGTCAATTTTATTCTGACCACCACTTCCCTGGCTCTAGTTCATGAAAGGTTACCTGACCGAAATCTTTACAAACCACTACCGGATATATTCTTGGATAATGTTCCATCTGCAACCTCAGCTCTGGATATTTCTGAAATACTCATCATGATCTTCACCACAATCACGTTCATGGTTCTGATAATGCACAAACACCGGTTTGTTAATTCATTTGTATAAATATTTGTTCCTCTAAAAAAAAAAATAACTTGTCAACATTGACATTTGGCAATTGTAATACTTAATTTTAAGACGTTTTTATTTTTGGATCGTTTTGTTTAATACTTTGGCCGGTTGGGCCGATCAAAGTACGGGCTTTTTAAAACTGTATGAATACTGCCGAGGCCTTTTTATATCATATCTTGAAAGTTGCCTGAATACCACTATAGGCTGACTTGATTGGTTTTAGCAGTTTGCTCAAACAATGCAACAGCCGATACAACCGGAGTTTAGTTCATTGGTTATGTCTTCACTTTTATTATTCTAAACCTGTATTAATGCAGCAATGTTTGTTGTAGTATAAAATCATTGGAGGAATGTTCTACATTGTGTAAATTTAAAACTTGCCCAGAGATTAAAGGGTTAGGACTTCGATATAAACATATCGGTTAATGATCTATTTTGAGTTGTATTAATGCAGCATTGTTTGTTGTTTTATAAGCATTGGGGGAAAGTTTTATATTGTGCACATATTATTTGAGCGAGTTTAAGGATTAAATCTACAGGATTACCATCATACACATATCACTAATCATATATTTTGAGGTGTTATAAAGCAGCAATGTTTGTTGTGGTATCAAACCATTGGAGGAATGTTCTGCATTATCCACATTTTAAAATTGCCGATAGATTAAAGAGTTAGGTCTTTGATATAAACGTATTGTCTAATAATCTAATTTGAGGTGTATTAATGCAATATTTGTTGTAGTATAAACAAATAGGAGGGATGTTCTGCACTGTGCAAAGTTTGATCATGCCAAGAGATTAAAAAGTTAAGTCTTATATTTTTCAAGAATGGTTTTACAGTTGTTTAGATTCGAGTCTAGTTACTCGAATCAGCATACATCTTGGCATTCACGTTACATCTGTTAGGCAGCTCCTTAACTTCATTAGTCTAACTGACAAAGAAATAAAACTTTAATAAACAAATACAGGTATTATCTTTACAAAAAGTTTACAGCGTACAACTTAATCAAGGTTTGTTGTAACTCAAAGGGAAACTCATTAGTTTTAGGAAACATATTGTTTCATTACTACTAATCTGTGTTGGAATGATTTTAATTTTGATAAATCTTAAACAGCTCCGTAACCCCACTTTTCCTGAACCTGCTGATTTTTTTTTTTTTTCATCGTATAAAAGAAAACAAAGTGGTTGTGTCCAAGTAAATATAACAACTGTTGCTTCAGCAGACCTAGATGGGCAGATAACACATTAATCCATTTATCGTTCTTTCTTCTTTTGAGAATTGCACATCTATGAATATGATATTTGTTTGTTAGATGTCACCCAAGTTCTACAATTATGATGGTTAACACTGTTTATTTATGTAAACAATTATTTGATATTGACAAGTAAAGTGTTATGAACATAGACTTAGAAGCAAATAGATTGGTAGATTATTTAGACGATCTAGCTTAAATTTAAATCACATACTCACTTACAGATGGCCCTGTATTTAAATGTTAGATTATGATAAGTTTATTTCTGAAAATAAACTACTGTATTTTATAAATACTTGCATTTGCATTGTAACAAGTACAAAAATAAAATTAAGCAATGTTCGTGCAACTCTTGTCACAGCCATAGACACATCGATGTATCTCATAAAATGTAACATCCATACTAACTTTTCCCTTGTGATCTTTTCAATGTTGAAGAGCTAGAGTGATGGATTTTTAGATGCTAAAACTGTACATTCTTTTTCTGATTCTTATAAGTCAGACAACAAAGAATTATTTGATTTCAATGAGGCCTTTAAATCAATTTACTTATTTTAAGTAATATTCTTCTGATATTTTTATTCAAACTTTTAATACATGCATAAATTTTGTTCAATTTGCATAACATTGATTTTCAATTTTGCACGAATTAATATAAAAATTCAACACAACTTTTTTGATTCATTTTATTTTTAGTTACTTTAATATATAATATTCGCGGATAAGTAATTTTAAAATTTTTTTATCGAGTAAGTAGTCTTCTTACATCATACGCTGTATGCTACAATGTTTACATAATGGACTTGATCACAGTATAGCGACTAGCAAGGAATTCTTTCTGATGAAAAAATGGTTGTAATCAGATGGTTCAAAGTCTTAGCTATTAAATGGATTCTACATTTGCTCACAGCTAAATATCATGATCAGCTCTTGCATGCAACCAGTGACATGAGGTTGAGTTTTTGTTATGAAGCAACACAATTCTATGACTAAGCATGTTCACCTTGTTTTGAATTCCACATCATTTGTTCTTTATTGTACTGTCTTAACCAAATTCTTTCCATCAATCATTGTGTTTTCATGATAAGTACCACATACCTGCCATGAATTTCCACCAGTTTGACTTTTCTTGCATTTAATTTACAGATGACCAACCATATTTTCTTGAATTGCACTTAATTTGTACTTTATTGTACTGTCTTAACCAAATTATTTCCATTAATCATTGTTTTCATGATTTAGATATATTTGTATAGCTTTTTCAGTTTGTTTAATATTTATCTACATAAAGTTGTAGAATATTTATCTACAGAGTGTTCATAAAGTTCCTTTAACCCCTTTGTTATTGAAAATAAGTTAACAAAACTTTATATATATCTTGTGTTACATAACAGGAAACATTTTTATACATATCTGAACAGCTATGATTTTTGGGGGGTGGGGGCTTGAAGGAGGTAGGGATTAACAATGTCAAATACAAAGGTAGGTTATGTAATATATTATTGAAAAACTTATTAAAAGAGAAACAGAATGGCACAAACTAGAGCTTAGTATCTTGCTTCGTAATGGTATTTTTATCGTAACATCAAAAATTAGCAGGTTATTAATTTGTTAATATTAGGAATAAGTAAGTTGTAGGTTGAGGTTAAATGTAACACATTTTAAAAATAGAAACTGTAAATAAATGTAGTACGGTACTACCAATTTATCAAGTTTATGTGTACTTGAAAAAATTTTGGCAAAAATGTAAATGGAACCGGTAATATAACCCTTGACCTTCTTTGCCCCTGACTTTCTCTTCTGTATGCGTAACTGATAAGCACTACTTTTCATGTACTGATAGCATAGCAATATACACCTCCCTCATTTTGTTCCTGATATTTGTTGATTTCACTCAGTTTTGCTTTTTTACAAATGAATTGCTCAAATGAAGACAAGGTTGAAATGATTTTTTTGCAGACAAAAATCTGGTTTTGTGTTATAATAAAAAATATTTTTTTCCATAACTTTGATTGTCCATTACTTTGAAACGAACTAAGATATTAAGCTCTAGTTTGCGCCATTCTGTTTCTCTTTTAAAATGTTTAAGCTTTTCAATGGTGTATTACATAACGTACCTTTATATTTAAAATTGTTAACCCCCTCTGTTAACTCATAGAGGGTCAAATACATCAAAAAATGTATCCTGTTACGCAATACAAGGTTTACAAAGATTGTTAACTTATTTTGAGTAAAACAATAATGAGGGGCGGGGAATATAAGGACTTTATGAACACTCTCTATACTGGGTTGTAATTATTTATTTTCTCAGAATTTCTAAGGTTGTGATAATAATATTACTATGGCATTTCACAATATATCATTAATAAACGGTACCAGAAAGTGGCACATACTTTCTCACAAACATATTTAAATTATTAAACAGATTCACTGTTACTTCATAATTATATTAGAATAGGAGAGGGGATACATTAAAGTAGAAGAGTAACTAATAAATATTATTATTATTAGCTAGAGCGAAAACTGTTCGAACAAATTTTCACCAAACATGTCAATTAGGCCTGAAAAAAAGATTTCAATAGATGCATGAAAAAGTCTTGAAAAATTTAAAAACACAACCCCAGTTTTGGCTAAAAAACACTCAAAAATCAGTTATTATTATTAGCTAAACGAGAATTTTTAGAAAGGTGCGGTTTTTTGCATATGGTAGGGCTACATAAAAATAAGCCAAATTTTATCAAAATCGTTAGAGCCGTTTTTTATAAAAAAATAATAACTGATTTTTTGGGGTTTCTTGGCCAAAAAGGGGGTGATTTTTCAAAATTTTTCAAAACCTCTTTTCGTGCATCTATAGGCTACAGGCCAAATTTGTTCGAAATTGATCAAATAGTTTTCTCTCTAGCTTTGCATACATACATACAGACATATAGGCAGACATTTTGTAAAAACCTTTTTTTTTACTCAGGGAGTCCCAAAACGGATATTTCCACAAAAATCTCAACAACGATTTTTTTTCGATCACTATACTATATAGTATAGTGAGAAAGTAAAATGAAAGAACAATTTAAGATTTAAAAATATTTATCATTTATTTTTTTCTTTATGATAAAACATAATCATGGTTTATTCTGTTGCAGGTTTATTATTTTTCGTCGAGTCTTCCTTATTTTGGCTTTACTGTATCTGATGCGATCGATATCAATGTACGTTACTGTTCTGCCAATGTCATCTTCGGAATACTATTGTTCACCGAAAGCAAATTCAACTACGGTTCTCGTTGTTGCAAAACGAGTTTTTCAATTAATATCTGGATTTGGCTTAACAATAAACGGCAAACACACTTACTGTGGAGACTACATTTATAGTGGTCATACTGTAATCTTAGTGATGTGTTATCTCATCATTACAGAATGTAAGTAAACCTTCTTCTATCTAAGAATATATTAATAAGACCAAAATTAACAGAAGTAGTATATTTAAAAACCTTGATGTATTTACCTTTTACTAGTAATTCTGAAGAGCAATCCGATCTTGACAGCAGTTCTTTGCTTCCAGTTCTCACATACATACATTTCTCAAATTCTCTTCTTCTTTGTCCATCCATCTTTTCCTCAAATTATATTTTATGTTGCCACATTCCTTAACACGTTCACTACCGAGCAGCACATATGTGTGACGTATAGAGGGCTAATTGTAAAACATATAGTTCATATAGACAATGCAAAAATGAAGAAACATATCCCCAGATCAATATTTTTTTTAAATGTTTATTATACTCAAATACCAATCCCAAAATGCCTAACTCTCTAACAGTTGCACATTTTTGTTGATTTTTTTGTGTGTCACACATATGTGACATCGGTCCACAGCATATTTTTATTAATGGTAACACGTGTGCCATCTGACCAGCCGTCACACATACGTGACTCAAGAATAGTTTTTGAGTCACATATAGTGAATCAACTATATGTTTTTAAAAAAACTTAAGCTTTTTTTATTTAATTAAATTACAAGTGAAAAAAACATAGACCAAGACCGGCAGTTGAACCAGGGACCTTCACGTTTTCGTCGTGATGCTCTGCCAACTGAGCTACCCTGATATCTCCAGATATTGGTGGATGTTATCTCACTTGTACGGTTTTACTGCAATTATTGAATTAATAGATTGAATACCTCGACGGAAACGTGAAGGTCCCGGGTTCAAATCCCGGTCTTGGTCTATGCTTTTTCACTTGTAATTTAATTCAATATCCCTTGCTGAGGAAGTGTGTAAGCGGGGGGTAAAAATATGTATAGTTTTTTTGTTTAGTTAAACTTAGGTTTACTAAATGATCACAACAAAGACATGAGTGAACCCAACTACATGTTTGAGTCAACATGATCAACAGGATTAGCCAACACTCAAAAACAAAAAGTCTTACAGTCGGACCAAGTAGCCCAATGTGCAGTTATAAAGACGATGAAATAGACTAACTAGCAGCCAGGGCCTATTTAGTAAGAATAAACTTGAGTCGCTGTATTTTGCGCTCGAAGCATCACACATATGTGACATAGTTCTGTCGCAAAAACTAGAGCGTCACAAATACGTGACATCGGTCTATATTGAAAGTCCAGTTTTTGAAAGTACCAATTTTACAGTAGCGAACGTGTTATCCTATATTACCTTTTTTGGGCCCCCTAATCTATTTTGTGAACTACCTAATACTTTTAAGTTTTATAATTTCAAGAGTTTTTGGTTCTTTGAACAAATCCTAATGGATCTGGCGAGTCCTGATTTAATACGTTTCAACGTATAACTTAAAAGGTAATCATTTTCACTTCCAGAAATGAACCCATTTCTTTCTGTATCAAAACCAAGTCTCTAATATACAGATATTTAACAAAATATTTTGCATTCAGTTGTTTACTATTTAACTCTCGGCACTATTAAATATTTTAGAGAATGCAAAAGCATAGATCATTTTATTCAAGGATCCAATGTGTATCACTTTCTTTATGCGGTGATGGAGGCTTACTACACTTTTCTATAAAAGCTATTATTTTTTTGTATAAGTTATTTTCATCCAACAAATTTTCTGAACAGTTTCTATTGGGCTGGGATTTAACATTTCACACTGTTTAGTTTACACCGGGTTTTCCAAAATGAATATCGGAGTTTTAAGGCTTTGTAGTATTTATTACATTTAACTTACAGTTAGTTATAAATAATACATTAAATGACAGAGCAACTCAAACAGTTTTTCCTACAAGTGTTCTATGTGAGCACCAATCGCCACCACACAACACATATGGAAGCGATAGCTAGTTCGTCCCAAACCTTGTGCATTGTGTCTGGAGTAATTGTTCCAACAACTGCTTCAATCATATTTCTTAAGTCGGATATATCAGCTGATAGGGGAGGCACATGCACGTAATCCTTTATGAACCTCCAAACCCTTGTGGCCAATCCAGCGGTCAGCTACAACATCATAAACCAATCATGTACTGAGTTATACCAGTGACACGGCCAAATTAAGTTGATTGGTTCAGCTCCTTCCAACTGACGAAAGAGCCATAGTTGTAATTGATTCAGTCACAGGTGGTTCAGCAAAAAAGAAAGACCCATAAATATGGCACAAAACCATTCAATTTAGGGGAGTCTTGTTGCAACTGTACCAACTCGTGAAGATTTGTTGACCCAGGGGCGGCTCCAGGACAGTTTCTCGGGGGGGGGGGGGGGGGG
>JAGFPH010016977.1:0-18409 GCA_018207615.1 Philaenus spumarius
ATGGTTTTCAAATGAATATTGTTTGACGGTAAGTCTTAAGATTTAGAGAAAAAAATATTATTTTCAAAAAAATAGCTGGTGTGTTTGTATAAAGTATGCAATCAAAAATGTGTGTGCCTATTTATATTATTGTAGCTTCAATGGTTCCTTATAAAAATGTACCTAAACATATAAAAAAAAGCATTTTCGGGAATAAATAAATAAACATTACGCTCTAGTGAAACATGTAAGCTACTTACTCTTAGTAACGCCCTTCTCCTTCCTCCTCTTCAAATTCTTGTTCTAATTGTCTTCTTTTTAAACTTACTTCCTGTCTGCACTTCTTTTGCAACTAATCGATGGCTTTATTCGCTTTCTTTATACGTCAAAAGTCGAGCTCCTTCATCTCCTTTACACAGTTTGCCCCAGCTTGTAAACCCATAACTTTAAACTCAAAGCACTTAGAAATGATCCCCTTATTGTAGTATGATATGGCATCAAATACACCCAATTTTAGGGTGTTTATTCTTACAAATACTCTCTTTGGGATCCTGCTACAAATAAAATTACTCAGGGATTCACTAATGTTCTGGGTTCCACACTTACTCAACAGCGTGGGGTTCGATATGTCTCTGAATATTTGTAAAATTTCGAGCAAAACAGCAGATGGTAAGTGAGTGTGTTCTGCATGTTTATATGGCACACTTTCTCTAACAGATTTTTGGTACTTACACCAGGAATTCTCATCTTTTGGGCGTAAATTATGTTATGCGATTCTGAATCCCTTGAACCTAAACGAAAGTATTCCGCCCAGATGGCATTTCTCATTGCTTGCACTCCTAACGAACATTTCTCCTTATATCTAGGCCATAGTAAAGCTGTATGGTGTTCATAGCTGCATATGTAAGTCTTCCTCGGCCACCAATTGTTTTGCCATCTGATAATACTTTTTTTGAATTTCTCAATTTATATGCTCGAAGACGTGTACCCATTCGCTTTTGGATATGACCTACGCATTCCATTTTTTTTATTTCAAAATTTGGGCCATATGGTTTTGACTCAGAAACTGTTTCAATTCCGTTGCAGTCACATTCTCCTAAATAATGTTCATACCGGATACCGTAATTCAATTCTGACCTATGAAAAATTGCACTTACCCCATGAACTTCCATGCCGCCGCTGGTACAGGAGTAGTTTGCAATGCATTTTTGTTCATTTATCTATTCAAGTCTTCCCTTGCATTGACACAATTTTGACATGACTTCCAAATCAACTACCTGACCTGATGTAATGCTTGTGGCTGTCATTACGCCATTCAATGAAGAAAATCTCCTTCGCTGCCAGGTGCTATCGAACGCACAAGCAATGTCACGGTTTCCCTCATTTTGCACAACAGCCTTTTCTTCAGCTTCTTTCATGCTCTCTACACAAACCATTTGAACAGCAGATACATCTTCACACATCTTGTTGCATTTACAAAATTCAGATGGTTTATGTAAATTAATCACACCGGCCAAAACTTCGGCAGTCTCTTCGCCTACACCAATCGAATGAATTTCGTATGCAAACCGTGCATTGATATCATATGGCCTATAGACTTTACCTTCTACTGATATTGTTATGTTACCTCCTCCAATTTCACTGTTATGTTTCACTGATTTATTTTCACATGTTACACACTGCAAGTTCAAGGAAAAAGCTAGGCCTACACTGTTACTATAGCCCGTCTCAGGTTAAGTTAAGGCAAGCAGGGTGGGTAATTAGGATCGGATTCAACCGTCATAAAACTGACCCTTATTAATGCCGCCTGTAGGACACTCTAGTTTAAATTTGCAAGTCTGTATGTCTTAAGTGAAAATGAAAAAACGATATCATAATTCGTTTCATGATACTTTCCTGATAATTTTGATACCAAATTTGATTACATTTGGCCAACTTTGAGCTGTACTAGCATTATAAACTTTGTTAATTGAATTAACTTTACTAATATGGTTTGCAACAATAAAGCCACAAAAATGTACTAGAGAAGTTCATATTTAAATATGTAATAAATAATCATTATTTGAGAAAAACTCGATACTGTATCGTTATTTACCATAATACACACATGTTATAGCATACAGTGTTAGTTCACCACTTAAATGTTTGCATACTGCGCTTTGCGACATAATTTCATGTACTGTTTCTAGATTTATAATGTCATATGTAAATGAGTTAGATTCAAATTGTTTATATTCAGATTGGTGGCTGACTTTTACCTTAGAAGCACCCGTTTGTGGAGATTTTCTAGTAGAGTTTCTGGTGGAAGGCCTAGGCTCAGAACTTGCTATAAGGTTAGGTTCGTGTTGTTTTTCTTTTTGCCACCCAAACACTTTTCGTTTTTTCAACACCTTCCCAACTCTAGGCAATTTTCACACTGTATAATTCACTTTAACAACTATAAGCTACAAAGTATATGTAAGATATTACATTAGTTTCATAACCAAAAACTTACAGCAAAAAAACCACAACCAGCAATTCTGTATTTTGCAGTAAGGTAAACAAACAACAAATCTATTGACAGCTGATTTCAGCATTTCAGAAAACAATTCCACTAAACAACAACATTAGAATTCACTGCCTTCTAGATATCTTCTTTGCTTTTCGAAGTTGGTACTATACAAAATAAATATATATATCGAGACACACAAAATCTTTATTGACAGTGTGCAGCAGTAGCTTCACTCTAGTAGTGCGAAGCGTTCGTGTATGCCCGGATATATTACCTATGTTATTACTTTATGAAAAATACTCCTTATTTTTAGTGTTATATATATAATTTTAAAGCTAAAATCCCAAACTATTTAGAAATTAAAAAAAAAAAATTTTTTTTTTTTTTTTTAAATCACAATGCTCCCCAATAAAAATCTATAGTAATTGTTACAATTGTGATAAATTAATTTACATTTCTATAATACTTCTAACTTGGTAATATTTTACAAACAATTTTTTAATGAGATTTTTACCGTATATTTATAAAATATGAATTTTAATGCAACTTGAAAAACTATTTGTTTCAATTTTATTTATTCTTTAGAGTATTTTTAATCTTTTTTATCTTTTATTTTTTTAAGTACCTTTACCAACATATAAATATTCTAACTTGTTCAGTATTGTCTATATTTTGACATTACATGGTAAAAGGTGGTAGACATAATTTTCAAGATTTCAGTTATCACTCTTACAGTTATGTTAAAACAATACTCTACAGAGAGGGTAAACTTTTAGCTGTTGCTACAACATACACCTTCTACCAGGTACACTTACAAGATCTAGTTCCCTTTTGTAACTGGCTGCACCATCCAGCCCCTAACTGTATTATATAATGGCTAGTTAATTTTCTCCTACATCTTGAAGAAAAGCGCTCGGCCTGTGCACTTCATTACTAAAACCTAACCTAACCTAACCTCCTCATGGTAGCCTTTGAAAAGTATAAGTATAGCGTAAGAGTAGCCTTGGGGGAGGAGGGGGATATGTGTGGAAATATCGGTCGAAAATATTTCAGCGTCATTAAAAAGGTAGCCACGTTCAAGTGTTAGTATTTTTTGCAGTGTGTGGAAGCGTCAGTGTGGGGAACTGTCCGAACACCGGGACAGCCACTAGCTAGGGTTTTTCTTGGTAAAAATAACCATTTAGGGACAGATTTTATTGTTGTGTTGTAACCTTAACTCTGAACATGTCAAGTTAATTAAATTTTGTTACTTCCCTAGTTGGGACGTTATGATATAAAAAAACGATTTTTTTAAACCTATATAGTTATTGTTACAGTTCATCTTTAATATACTTGTAAAATGTAATTATAAATAATTGTTATTATGTGACTAATAAACATTTAGTTTTACAGAGCGTAAATCTAACTGTTACACGAGATGTATTATACAGTGGGTCCAGAAGTACGACTAATGAACAAAGGCTCTAAGTTTCTCCAACTAAAGATTGAATACGCAGCTAACTATTCTACTCATACAGAATACCTTAACATTATCTATGTAAACTATACACAATTTTTGGATATAACTCATATATATACTTTATGTAATATACATATGTTATTTATTTTAACTGGGCCACAATTGGTATCTCCATTAGTACAAGATTTACAGCAAACTTAAAATGCTATTCACCTACTTTTTACTGTCCATTAAAAATATGAATTTCAAATTTCAAATACTGTATTTCCTACCGTTTTCCAATATAGCGGAAAACATTCGAATTTCTTATGGAACACCCTGTAACTAATGATCATTTCGGGTTAAACAAGTTATTTCAAAACGTTGATTTAAAAAAATTATTCCTTGCCTAATACATGCTTTATTAGTGTTGTGAGAGTTGTCATTTGTTCAAATGGTTCCATATTGAAAATATCATGCAAACTAACTTTTAAAAGTTTAGTCGTATTAAAGAAAAGATATTAAAAAAAACACCAAGAACAAAAGATTCTATATGTATACAGAGTGTTAAAAAGAAGCTTTAAGGACTTTCTGATATTATTTCTCATACAAAAAGGAAGAAAAAAGTACTTATGAAGGTATGCAATAAAACGTTTACTTTTCCGTCCATCTGTCTGTATGTGTTTTTTACTTAATACGTTTTACTATATCTTAAGAACCTCTGAATATATAAACTTTAAACTTTGTACACGTATTACATATAATAAGATCCATTTTGATTTGGAATACAAGTTTATACTTTGTACCTTTTTATTATGGCAGCCATTTTAAATTTATAATTCTCAATATCTCAAAATTCGTAAATATTATAAAACATCCAAACGAGACAAACAAGTTGCTAAAACACGGTGCATAAGTTATTAAGGTTCTACAACTATTAATAGAGTTTTAGGAATTCTATGGAAATGACTACATGTGAATTTTGTTGTAATGATGTCAACATGTCATGTTTCTAGTTCGAAAAGTGTTTAATGTAAATTTTTTTTTAAATCCTTATGACATTATTAATTAATTATAAGCACCTATTTTGTTTTGTTGTAATTTAAATGTTTTTTTTTTTCAGTTTGTTTCTAACATTTACAGTGTTGTACTCCCTTTACTGTACTTAAAGAAATGTTATGCCTAATATCAATTAATATGTAAACATATCAGTAACTTCTTGCCAATATTGGCTTCAGTTTATTATTTTTTTTTAAATTACTTAAATGGTATATTTAAAGTACTGAATTGTGCACAGTTTTACACGTCTTATGAAAATGTAGTCTAATAAAATTAAGTTTTTAATTAAAAATACTTTTTAGTAATATACAAATACATTTTTATACGAAAACAACATTATGTATTATATTATCACTTCCATTATTTATATACTACTTCGGTAAACGTAGTGGTTAATAGAATAAAAACATTCGTCCAGTCCGTTATACTGCAATTTCTAGCTGTAAATTATTCGAACCTAGTTTATCGCAATTGATTTAAATGATATTAATAAGTCTAATATTCGTAAATACATATATTAATAAATTTACAGTTATATAAAAACGATAAAATTTAAACCTATATAATTTTATTGTGTGGTGATATTTTACGTTTAATATTTTACTGTAACCATGTCTATAATATGTATTGTATATAGATTTCTAGTTATCACTTGGATTTGATTGGGTAATAATTTTTGTTTAGAACCAACACCTTCACTATTTGAATAAGTAACATTTATCGGAACTAAATCTTAATTATAAAATCTATAAAATGTTACATAAAATAGAAATAACTTTTAAACAAAACATGACTTTAGAACTTGCTAATTACACATTATTCTGCTTCGCAATTCAAATAATAGAGAATAAAATTACACGGTTTTATTTCCATTATGTCAGCAAAGGAATTCATGAGTAAAATTAGCTTCTTTTGTTTTCTTATAATATTTGCTATTTCATATTTAGTTTGTATAAGTAGTTAAATGCTTAACATGCAATTTGTTTTACCTCATTGTTCCATTTTGTCAATTAATTATAAAAAACACGGATTCAACTCTACATTTTAAATTTAACGTTTCATATAAATTAATTCAAATAACCACCTTGTAATAGAATAATTAGTAGTGAGAAGACAATAGTTTCAACCGTGGTTCAGGTTGACATTTTGTAAACAAAGCTAATCAAACCTGGCTACTATCACTTATAGGGAATATTAAAATGTGGTGACTCGTGGTTAAAAAAGATATGAAGATCGCGGATAAGATATATCAAAGATTGAGATATGAGGTTAAATTTAAAAAAAATACAATTAATTGTGTTTATAGTAATGT
Organism: Philaenus spumarius; assembly: GCA_018207615.1. Taxonomy (NCBI): domain Eukaryota; kingdom Metazoa; phylum Arthropoda; class Insecta; order Hemiptera; family Aphrophoridae; genus Philaenus; species Philaenus spumarius. The sequence goes on from JAGFPH010016977.1 coordinate 6,280, forward strand.
AATTACGAAGTAATATTAGAAATACAGTTGCAAGATTAGTATCAGCTGTTAGAGATTGCAAAACAAAACATAGTCATATCAAGCAGTGACCTATAGAATAGATATATTTTAGCTATACGAGAAAATGAAACCTGTTACAGACTAAAACGATACTTATAATAAAAAGCCTAGAATCAGCAGTGGAATAAACGTTCTATTGATGACACAAAGATGAAGGCTGTTTTGTTGATTTTCAGAAACAGAGTGAAACAGATTATAAATTTAGGAATAGAAATAAAAATAGACCATGCACTTTTGGATAGGACAATAAATAGAAAAGATATTAAAGAAAGCATTGGAAATTAGTGAAAATCTGTCTAGAAATATTCTCAATATAAGTGAGACAAAAGCAAGACAGATCAGAATATTACCAAAGAAGTACTATAACTAGAACGCAGTTATTCAAAAAGAGTTCTATAAAAAAGATTATTTCTCGCTGCAACGAAGTATAGTGTGAGGATTGTGAAAGAATACCTTACTGTATCATACAGTTCAATATTTGTAATTTCGAGTACAACTTGCATTGACTTGTTGGTGCATGGAAGGCAAGAGATATTCTTCATAATCAAGGGATGAAAAGTTAAAGGAAATAAATTATCGCACCATGTAAATGTGAAAGTAAAAAGGTAACTTCTGATAAATTAAAAATTAGAGATGCAGTGAAAATACTAGTGGTAGATGGACACATACTAAAATAACAATGTTATTAGAATAATTTATTAGGAAAGAGTATAGAATGCTAAATTCTGCATAACCCAATTAATTTCAGTAAATTTCACATCTAAAGGTTTACTCTGACGGAGAACAGAGTAGGTGTGGATTCTATAGGAAAAAATATGATGAACACAGTATTTGATTGTGCAGCATTTGAAAAACAAAGGAGGCATAGAAAATCAGTTAGGAGAGGAAATTATACGTGAGAATATAGTTCAAAATAAGATGAAGTCACTTGCAAGGTTATGTTCGAATGAAGAATTTCCAAGAAGTATAATGAAAAAGAAATAGTGTCGAAAAGAAACTGAACAAAAGAGGCGAAACGAATTGCTAATCTAACGCAACTGTAAAGTAATGCTTCGATCAAATTTCCCACATTAGAGAAAGATGTTAAATGAAAGAGATTAAGGTTTAGTTGATAATCCAGATTCACTGGTTTGGTCACTGAATTAGGGACCGCTAATGGTGCAACATTAATTTTCTATAAAAAATAAATTTAAATGTCATCGGAAATTATTCTTTTCTTAAAAAAATTAGTATTTTCGTAAAAGAAAGTTGTCAGATTAATAGGGCATATGATTAATACTATTTCACTCTTGCACCTTCTATTCTGTCAAAATTACATACATTTTAGGTTAGTAATGTTTATTTAATGTACACATTTACATTTTAAACATACAATTTCAGTCAATACAATCCGAGAAAATCAAAAAGCTTAAACTTGTAAGATTTATAATCACAACTGTCAAGTGTTAGTTAAAGTTTACATAATAATGGGTAATTAATTACCTTATTTTTATCCGTCGAGCACTCTAAAATATATCCTTTCTGGATTACCGGTTTCGGTGGTTCATGCCACCATCATCAGATCAACCTCAAAAATGATTCATTCCACTGTTGTGGAACACGTCGTAATAAACTATACACAATTAACACAAAACATTAAAAAAGTCAGCAACCAATGTGGTCAGTAAAGATAATGTATGTATTACTTTATAGACCAATATTTTGGCTAGAGTAAATGGTATGATTTAAATTAATGTTTTGTAACATTATATAGATTTAATAAAATAATGTATTTGGCTTGCATTTATACATGCCACATACTTTAAAATTAAATATTAAATATAAGTTAGTCAATTCGTTCTTCTAGGTTTTAATTCAAATTTAATTAGTAAAAGTAATACCAATAGTTTTAAAATATAGGAATTTATGTTTATTACAGGTAGGAATATGGACATCGTTAACATTTTCTAAAAATAATTACTATAATAAAGATATACGTAACTGTAAGAGAATAAGTATTAAATTTAATCTTAAGTAAATTGTTTTAATTAAAATACAAATACAATATAAGAAATATTTGTTTTAAATATGGTCTAGCTTGATACAAACAGATTAAATTTACGAAAAAATATTTGAGATATTATAAGTAAAATACGTATTAAGTTATTTCTCTGAAACAATGTTTCTTACCTAGTGATGTCGCCAATCCACACCGTTTTAAAAGATATATGACGAAGATGATCATATAGGTATACGAAAAGAAATGTGATACATGTATATGCAAGTTTAACAAAAATGTTGACTAACTTCTGCTTTATAAACCATCTTAACATCGTTTAAACCATATTTATTAACGTTTTGGTCAACAAATTTCTTTATAATATCTACAAATAAATTAATGACTGTTACTTTCCATAAACTTTATACACAATGATACCACACAAAATTATCATGACAAAATTAAAATGCAGGTAAATGAGTTGTTAATGTAAGAATTCATATTTAGGAAGGTCTAATGTGTTATTGTTAAAAACAACTAAAATGTATTATTAAATACGAAATTGAAAATGTCTTATTCCTAAATAATGTATATTTGTATCAAATAATATTTATGAACTTGTCATTTTAAAATAAACAAATAGAAGCAAATTTTGTATTTGTATATGTTGCAAATATAAGAAAGGACTCTGGAATTGTAGAGTATTCTCCTTCAAGAGGACGAGGTTAATTTAGGACCCTATACGGACATCTAAAATCTAAATTACAAAATACATTAAATCCTACATGAAATACATATCCCATTATAATAGTATTGTCCTAAATGAAAATGTTTGCTGTCCATTATACAAAACTTAACCTTCTGTCCAGACTCTTGTTCCGTCCCTATTTCACTAATTCTAAAAATCCTCTAATCACAATAAAACAAAAACCATTGGAAAGGAAATGATTTAAAATTTAATTTTTGTATTTTTTTTTTCTAAAACGTTTACTTACATATGTAATCATTGTTTTAAAATTGTAGTTTTCTGTAAAGCTATTGGCGCGCGTGAAAATACAAATAAGCTACTCAACTTTGTCACTTCCCTAAAGCTCAATATCGCTCGAAAGAAATATTTTGACAGTAAAGCCTAGTCCACCCTTACAAACATGTTTGCGGTAACATTGTTTGAAAACAGTTTGCCAGTTGTTTTCGTGTTTACCGGGTGCTCCGGGGGCTGGGGAGGGTTTCTGGGGGCAAAATTTGTGTAGTTGCGACAGAGACTTGAAAATTTCGTCTCGGGGGATTTTTGGACGCTGATTTAATTTCTGACTATGCGAAATGCCCCCAGTGACTTGAAAATGAAAATTCCATCTGGGTTAGTTTTTGGGGACGCTGATTTCATGTTTTGACGTTTTTGAAACCTGCACCATCTGCAAGCCTTAAATTAGACAGTAAGTTTTTACCGTAATACGGACCTTTTTCAAGAAATCTGCGAATCCACCATCGCCTTCTCCTAGGTAAGCTAACCTCATTGTGTAGAATTAAATATAAACCAGCACAACTAGAATAACGTCTTCTTTAGTCAACATCTCGAGAAACACCGCCTAGCTAGTGTGGACACAAAACAATGACAAACATATTTTGTTTGCGAACAGTTTGCAAACAGTTTGTCAACTAGGCTTAATATAAATACACCTTTAGATTTGTGAAGATTTTAATTTTCTAAATTTGCCTTCGAAACAGACTACACTCCTGTAGTTTTGAAAATATAAAGGTTTTAGTAAACCCTTGCAATTGGACTTTTTTCAAATAATAAAACAGCACATTTTGCAATTGAGATATGTGTTATAATTCGAAATATTAGTTTTGATATGTTTATATATATATATTTTAGATCAGCGGCAGACAGGAGGGTAATGAGTGTTTGGCGTGTGCATAAGCGGACAGGGCGCGGGTGTACGCCCCACCATCCGTCCCGGGGTCGTCGGTCCGCACAGAAGGTTCAATTTAAATTGCCAGAGGCTTCATATTATATTAATAAAATTATTTCACTCTAACTATAAATCAAGATAATTTAATTTTCGGTAAATTTTACATACAGTGATACAAACTATAAATTTTAAAATTGTCATACAATTATGAATTAATTATAACTTTGAACGATAACTAAGAAGTATTTATTGTAGATCAAAATTTATAAATTATTTGATTTCATCAGAATGTTACAGCATCTGATTATTTTAGTATTAATGGGCAAAGCTTATATACCTAAATCTCGCAAATCATACAAGAACTTTTCCATAATATTGTAGCAAACTTAGATATTTTGCGATGATTAAAATTAATATAATATAGTTTTCTTTCAATTAACAAATGATTATTATAGTTGTTCTACATCTTGTTAAACTGTATTATAGTTTTACAGTTTGAATATTGTTCGTTTACTCATCGATGGCTACACGTACAGTTTATTTGGCACATACCACACTACCAAACACTCTTCATAATGAAGTGTCAACCAGAACCATGATCCAATCAGTCAGCTGAATGCATCTGTTTTAATCAAGGCCAGTACATATACGAGCTTGTGAAATATAAACAACATGTCTGACATTTTATAAGTCGATTGGTCCCAAAGTCTAAAAATATGTAATTATATTGTACAAAAATTACTGGTTTCGATTTAGACAGATTGCACTATTATTCTAAATTTGTTACATAAAAATATGTAAGTTTGTTCCACCGTCTTTTATTACTCTTATGTGTGATAATTTTTTAATGTTCGTAGTCAAGATATAACATCATTAGTAAAATTATTACATGTATATTTAATACAAATATGTCAATAATGACTATATTTTATTAACAATGTATTTTTAAGTTTAGTACTAAAAACTATTTTTAAATTCTTATTTTTAACAAACAATTTGAACGTTAAATAAAGATTTTTTTAAAATATTATCCAAATATAATTAAATACATCTAAATAGTACAAAATATCCAAGTAAATTTTTTTCTTAAAGTACTTTCATTAAAAATATTAGATCAAATATATAAAAAAGTTATTGTTCGATTATTTTAACTAGTGAGAATTAACTATGTGAATAGACAATATGTAATTTTTTTTTATAATGACTAACCCGTTGCCTTAATCTTGCAACGGTATGATCTAATCACTGATTTAGCATACTGAACAATCTTTTTGGTTTACCTTTAAGTGTTTACATATTACAAGAGACATACCCTCTCGCAATTAATTAAAGGAAACAAGTTTTCTAACTGCTATTTTGCACTTATTAGTTTTATTAAAGTTGTATATTGTGGCTAAATTATTCATTATTTATTTTTTTTGGCTTTTAATATTTGTTAGCATAACATCTCAAACATAAACCGTATTACATATAACTTTCGAAATACTAATAATGAAACAAATCAAATGAATTAGCCCGTTGGAACATTCATTGAGAAATAGCCTACACAAGAAACTATATACGAGGTGTGTGAGAAAAGTAATGAGACTGGCAACATTGCGGGCCATCTGGCAACGTTGTGGCTACCGGCCGGTGCTAGACTGGTTTGTATATCTCTTCCACTTCCTCAGTCCGAGTTACAACTCCGTACAGCTAACACATTATTTTTGACAGCGCCATCTGTGAAGTTGTGTTTTGGTTGTGTGTCACAGAAATGGAGCATCGGAATTTAGAGCAACATTGTGCAAGAAAGTTTTGTGTTAAACTTGGTGAATCCGCGAGTGTTACTTTTGAAAAGTTGAAACAGGCCTATGGGGAACATTGCTTATCAAGAGCACAAGTTTTCAGCTGGCACAAATCATTTTTGGAAGGCCGAGAACACGTTGAAGATGAACCCCGCTCAGGGAGACCTTCAACTTCAAAAACTGACGAAAATGTTGAACTTGTGAAGGCTCTTGTGAGATCAGACCGTCGTTTAACAATGAGGATGATGAGTGAACAGCTAAATTTAAACAGTTTCACCCTACATCAAATTGTGACAGACGATTTAAACATGCGAAAGATCTGTGCCAAAATGGTGCCGAAAGACCTCACAACTGAACAGAAAGACAATCGAAAAAACGTGTGCGTTGATCTTCTTCAGAGGATTGCCAATGACCAAGAATTCTTCAATTGTGTGATCACATGTGATGAATCCTGGATATTTGAGTACGATCCTGAAACAAAGCAGCAAAGCGAAGCGTGGCACACTCCGTCATCTCCTCGGCCGAAGAAATGTCGAATGAGCAAATCAAAGATCAAGACCATGCTGATTTGTTTTTTGACAGTAAGGGTATCGTGCACAAACAATTTTTTCCACCAGGACAAACTGTCAATCAAGTTTTTTATAAAAGTGTCCTTGAAAGGCTCGGGAAAAGAGTGATTCGTGTGAGACCAGACATTGCAGACAAGTGGATGCTTCATCATGACAATGCCCCGTGTCACACGGCCATTTCCATCAATGAATTTTTGACCTCAAAGCGCATTACTGTTGTTCCTCAACCCCCCTATTCACCTGATTTGAGCCCTTGTGACTTTCTCCTTTTCCCGAAATTTAAACATGTCCTGAAATGACGTCATTTTGGAATTCTGGAGAACATTCAAAAGGCTGTGACCGACCAGTTAAAAGCCATACCAATTGAAGACTTCCAGCGCTGCTACCAAGAGTGGGAACAACGACTCCGCCACAGTATAGCTGCCCAAGAGAACTACTTTGAAGGGGATAACATTGGTGTTTGAAAAAAATAAAAATTTTAGTTAGTATAAAATCAGTCTCATTACTTTTCTCACACACCTCGTATGTGTGAAATGTCCATTTATAAAAATGAGAAAATAATACCTTAATTTGTCTTGCACTGTTCAGAGAATTTAAGTATATTAAAATTTTTAGGCAAATATTTGACCCGTAATTTGTGTATATGTTTAAGTTGTGCTACAAAAAGGGGAAGCTCTGTTAACTAGGGATTAAAACCCTCCTTAATGAAATTATTTCTTTGTAGGCAATTTCTATAGGTCCTATATATGTATTTACAGGGTTAGTTAAAAGTCTGGAGACACCCCCTTAACTCTCCACCGAGCATTGCTAGAAAATCCAAACCCGGGGGTTGTTTATAGGTCATGAAAGCACACTTCCCCATGCATAGGGCAACGGTGCCCCCAACTCTAAATCGGAATTTTTGGAGGCTACTCAATATTTTTAAATAGGAAGTATGATCATGTGATACCTCATTTTAAAGGTATATTTAAGACTATAAAAATTACATAAAGAAAATAAAAATCGGACCATCCAAAAAACACTATCGGCCCTAAACGTGTTGAAATAAATCGACATAAAGTTGCTAATATCTCGAAAAGGGAGAGTTTTTAGAAAAAAATTCAAGAGACAAAACATGTTTACTTCAAAGTGCTTGACCTAACAATTTGCTTTTTAACATTTTTTAAGATGGAGGAGTACAAATAAAATTTACGAAATCGATTTGGAAGCAATTGTTTAGGTCGAGCAATTTGAAATAAACATTTTTTGTCTCTTGAATTTATTTCAAAAAACTCTTCCTTTTCGAGATATTAGCAACTTTATGTCGATCTATTTCAACACGTTTAGGGCCGCTATTTTGTTTTGGGTGGTCCGATTTTTATTTTCTTTATGTCATTTTCCTAGGCTTAAATATACCTTTAAAATGAGGTATCACATGACCATGCTTCCTATTTAAAAATATTGAGTAGCCCTCAAAAATTCCGATTTTGAGTTGGGGGGCAACGTTGCCCTATGCATGGGGAAGTGTGCTTTTATGACCTATAAACAACTCCCGGGTTTGGATTTTCTATCAATGCTCGGTGAGAGTTAAGGGGGTGTCTCCATACTTTTAACTAACATTGTGTATATACACTTTAAATTAAATTATTTAAAGCAATGTGATTTTATTTGTAAATATAAAGTTGGAGGTGTTTTATTGTTTATAATTTATATATTAAACAACATTTTCATATTAATATAACGTAATATATTATGTTAATACTTTCACATATCTCACTTTCGTTGTGTCTGATAAAAAATAAAAAAATATTGTAATTTATATTTATATAATACATTTTTTTTCTACTATAAAATATATTATTTTATCATTTTACTATACAATGCAAATAAATATCAATAAAAAACAGTAAAAGTTACAACACACCAAATAATAATAATACGCAAAACAAAGATGACTGTATTAGTTTTGTTCATAAACGTATTATATTTGCCCCAGTATTATTATTATTCGCATAGAAGCTTCTGCAGTAACGATGTAGATCCTAAGTTTTACAGTTACTCTTGTAATTCTTGAAGACCTAATGAGAACTTTTGTGTAAAAAATATCAATATTGAAAAGTTGCGGGAAATTGCGTTTAAAGATTCCATTAGTTATTTTAGCAGACATAGAGGGGAATAATTTGCATATTATTCAACGTTACTTTTTTTGATATACAAAAACAGTATTCCGAGTAAGGGAAACAATAAGAAACAATTAAGAATGAGTTAAGAAATGTTTAAATTTGACAGACAGTAAATTTTAGTGCCCAAAAATTATGGACGTAATTCTATTTATAGTTATCTATATTGTTGATTTCATTGTGCAATTTATTTTGAGCTTAGGCAGTTTACAGCTTGAATTAACTTGGACATAAGTTAAATTTTCAATTTAAATGTTTCATCTTAGAAGATATTAACCGCAATGTGTTTAGAAAATAATAGATATATTAAATTAATCATATCGGCATACAGAGGTCAGACAATCTCTAATAGTTATTGCAACTATTCTCACAAAAAAAAAAACGTTTAACAGTTTTTTTATTGAACCTTATGTTGTTTGAGTTATTTCATAAAGAATTATAGCATGTGCTAACCTAAATATTCCGTGGGGGACATATTTAAAGCAGCTGTTACTTACATTAATCCTAAATTTCTGATTTAAATATGGGAAGAACAAGCAGATGGTTTAATATTTGCTACGTCAATAAAAGATGCTCATGTTGAACTATATAAATGCAAGAACTTATGTAAATATAAGTAATTTCTACAAATTTATCTTATTTGTAATTACGTATTTTATTTTAAGTATAAATATTACATACATTGTTAGAAAAAAACATAATATTAATTTTAACTTATCTATGTTTTATAACTATTATTATTAAATATTGTGTGTGTAGCCCTGTATTTCATGAGGTAAAACCTAAATATTTAATTACATTAATTTGGTATTAATATCTTTGTAAAAAATATAAAATTGAGCTCATTTTCGAAGTAAGTGTACTAATTTTACTAATAATACAAGAGTTTATTACAGTGTAAACAAAAATTTAAATATTTATTCTCTTAAACGTTTAAAATGTGTAATTTAAACTTACAATTATGAGTATTAAACTATTGTTTTTTGGTAAAAATTCATTTTCTACGTTTGTAGCTGTTTTTCAATGTCGATTCTGTTTATTTCTGTAATATTCCTTAACCTTGTTTGTATGTAAAAACACCACCTAAATTACAAATAAAAAACGTAATAACATACAACTTTTGATATCTACGAAGCTGAAATTAACTTAGTTCAAAATTGAAGTATTAATATAAGACTGATATTGTAAGAAGACGTAATAAAGTCTAGCAGTAAGATAGTAATGAAAGTTACTGTAGCAATAATATAAAATCTGTATTACTTTAAAATGTATATTTCCGTTCTAAATAGAGAACAATGAAAGCCGGTTCTAATAAAGTGTGGCTCCAGGGCAGGCTTTACAGAGAACAAGGACAATATAGTGTACTATAAACGCTTTCATATAACTTTATGAAATAAGAAACATTTCTTTATGTCTTTGACAAATTTTTGACTGCTTTCTAATGATTCAAAGTGATTGAAAATTGAAGTTTAATTGTACTAATGCTAACTTTACGTACCTATCTCTCTAAGATTCACTTTCTCGAAAACAAATTTACAATAAACACCTCCAAAATGTTTAACCACTTTGATAACAACTAAAGTGTTTTCGAATAAACATTACAACTTATAGTTTAAGGCATACTTATTATGCCAGACGAATATGTTCAACACAAAGATGCTTACATATGGCTTGATACAAATGTGTATGTAATAATATTTATTATATGGTACGGTCAAATTAAAAGAAAACAACAAAAAAACAATATTGAAAACTTTGTATTTTTTGTACAACCACTGTTTATGTAATATATAACGTACTATTCAAAATACAAATTAATACAGTTTTTTATATTTATTTTTTTTTTTACACAAATGATACCCAGCTCTAAACTTTTATATTGAAGTTCCAAAGTGGAATTTGTTTAAGTTATATTTATGAATTGATTTTGTTTTGTGGTTTAAAGCCAAAAGAGTCACGAAAGTATCGTAATGGAATGTTCGGCTCTGATTTATGTTTAAATCTATATGGGCAAACACAATTTATTATTTATCCACTGAATTCAATGTGCACTTAATTTTAGATTTGAACGATTTATTTAATTTTATATTGTAAAAGCTGTTATACCGATATTATGAATGGGCAATTAACAATTTATAATGTATAATGTATAATTTGTCAAAATAATTACAAACAAATATTTTAAACACTATCGGCCTAAATGTATAAAGCTAACCTTTAAAATATTAATATATTAAGTATTCTTTAGTGTTTTAATTAAAATTGTTTCAAATTTGGCACAACAAATTTTCATTAATAGTTTGCATTTTATGTAAACTATCTGTATATATATTTAATTGCATTTAATTTAAGCCTTTTAACGAAATACAATTTATAAGATATACTCTCTACATACATTTGGTTTAAAAGTTTTGTTATTATTAGCATTAATGCAAATATAGACTTAAGTGTGGGAGTGCTTTCATTTTAGAATAATTTTGATGATTTAAATCAATTGCACTTATACCATTTATATATATTTCAAGTCAATTTACTTGGTATTAGAACTAATAATTATATTCCTATATTTTAATACACTTGTTTTATTTAGAGTCCTTATTGTATACCAATTAATTATATTAATTATGTAAGCTCAAGTAACTATTTTGGAACCATCTCATATCTGAAAGGTTTGAACTGTTGTAAACTGAATAGCAGCGCTACCAGCTTTTTTCTTCGTGTGTTTTTAAAGATTTAAAGAAACAGTTGTCTTTAATAAATATAAAATGAATACATACGAATAAATTTATTTAGCTTTTTTCCAATAAGAATAGTTTTGAAGTAAAGGCCTTTAAATTCATGATCGTTAACATTTAATGGGTTTCAAAATGTATGATCAAATACTAAAATGGAATATATCGTCAATAAGTAATATATTTATTGCAAAACTTACTAAAACAAATATACTGTCAGGATTTAAGTAAGATAATTTTATCAGATTATAGGCCTACACTCAACCTAATTAAATGAATAATGGATTGTTATAACACCGGTATTAAGCTCTTTATAAATTAAAATTATAACAAAAAATTATAGGGTTACTTCTTATTGTTTAGAACTTTATTCATTTAATTTAAACATACATACAGTCTTGTTGTATTAAGAGTATAAAACATATACTACTATAACTTTTTGAACTAAGCTGATGCACGTTTTCCGTGAAAGTGTAGTCTTAGTACATGCCGTGCTTTTAAAAGCGAGTATTTTGCAATCTACTTGTACAAAATTGTTTCTGTGCCTTTTATTCAACTCATTATGAATTCTGCAATTATGGTTATTACTCTCTACAACAGGTTTGTTAAATAATTAATATCAGTGTTCTTTAAACTATTTTGTTAGACAAATAATTGGCACAAAAAACCCAATCTAAAACAACTAAACATTAAAAGGTTACCAACTCTGTTTCGAAGATTGTCTAAATCAATAAAGTACTTTATTACCCTATCCATTCTTTTACGAAAATGTTGTGCATATAATTTTATTATACAGATTTGTCTAAAAACAAAGAATCTGAACAAGTTGTAGTTCACTATAAATGCATGTACAATAAATGCAGGTAATAATTGTAATTCCATTATGTAAGCTCCTGGATTGGAATAATAAGAAATATTGAAATAGGTATATATTA
>JAGFPH010016978.1:6110-18408 GCA_018207615.1 Philaenus spumarius
CCCCCCCTAAAATTTCTAATTTTTCAAACCCTTTCTTAGAGAGCGCCTATGGCCCTTGAGGAAGCTTCATACCAAATTTAATTTAAATCCGTTTGGTAGTTTTTGAGAAATCGTGATGAGTGACTTAGTGAGTGAGCGAGTGAGTGAGTGGTATTTCGCTTATATATATATATATATATATATATATATATAGATTGCTACAGCAATGTCTAACTGGAACATCTACAAATGTTATATTTATTGCAAACATCGCAGTGGACTGTAGTCAGATGCTTATCTCTCGATGATGAATAATTTGGGATTTGTTTCTTTAGTAAATAAAACGACTAGAATAGCAAATAGTAGTTCAACGTGGATAGAACATATTTTCTTTTTTCATAGAGTAACTTAATAAATCGTTTTTCATAACTCAAACTAATGAATTAGAAATGGTGACTGTTATTTCTGGCTTAGATAATAAAAGGTCAACAGGATTTGACGGATTAACGGTGGAATTAATCAAAGCTATAGTTAAAAAGATATCCAAGCTACTTGAGGATATTATTAATATAAGTTTCGCTACTGGTGCCCCAATATAAATATAAGTTTTAATCAATAGTTGTTCCAATATATATAAAAGGGTCTAAGTCTGATTTTAATAACTACAGATCGATTGCCTTGTTATCAGTCTTCTGGAAAATATTTGAAAAAAATAATAAAGAGTAGGCTTTAGATTTTTTAAAAGCTCAACACTTTTTTAACAGCAAAAAGTATGGGTTTTTAAACTGTAGGGGCTGTTACTGACTTCACAACAGGAGTCTATAATGCTATAAATTCCAAACAAAAACTTCGCGATTATTTGTCGACTTTAAAAGTGAATCACAAGATTTTAAAGTTACAACTCTAGGTTGCGGGAATTAGGGGAGTAGCTTTGCAGTGGTTTGAAAGTTTTCTCAGAGGAAGAATGTCAAAATTTCCGATCACCTGAGTATAACGAAAGGTGTATCACAGGGATCGGTTCGCTCAGCTGTTTTGTTTTTAATCTTTATTAATTACACTTTGTATCAAAACTTTGAAGGATCAGTCGAGCATTTGCCTACTACATTTTTCTGCAGTATGTAGAAAACACCTGGGACAGAGTGGAGTATTGTATTCGCGAGGATCTATTAACCTTATCAAAGCGGTGAAAGGCTAACAATATGATAATCAATGTACAAAAGACAAAATTTATTAATTTGGACTTCCAATGGTAACATTTACACAATACATTTATTTGCCACGCTGATAAATAAATGCAAGTACATTAGCACATGCAATTGTCTGTCCGTCTATCAGGCAGAAGATTGAAATTTGTTGGGTGTCCACCTGGATGGCAAAATGTCTTGGAAAAAGCATATTAACCTTCTCCATAATCAAATTAGAAGGAACATAAGAGCTTTTTATTTTTTGAGAAAGTTTTGTGATGTAAAACTCTTTCGGATGCTATAACACGCTTTTGTCTGTTCAAGGTTGCAATACGGGATTGGCTCGTGGGGTTGGGCCTTTGAATCTTTATTAAACAGTTATTTATAACACAGAAAAGTTTCATTCCTTTAATGGAATTCAAGAATAACTTTCATTCTTCATTTCCATTGTTTGCGCAATTGAGTATTCTTCCTCTGAAACATCTTTTTGTGTAAAAAGTTATGCAAGTTTTTTTTATAAGGAGTGGGAATGTAAATACCGATACAATTTATTATTCAAACTCCTGTTTCCAAAGATCCTTTTTATTTCTAGGTCCAAAAGTTTTTAATTTGCTCCAATAAGCTTGAGAACAGAACAAATGGTTCGTAACTTTTTAACTTCCGTTAAAGAGTTGGCTGATGAAACACGAAGCTATTGACTATTTAATCTGAGTGACTAAGTAGTTTTGAATTTATTCATTTTGATTTGTACAGTTTTGGTTTTTTGTATTTGCATTTACGTTAGTGACCAAGTGATTTTAAATTTATTATATTTGTATATTGTTATGTATTATTTAGTTATAATTATTTGTAACTGTCCACCTGTGCTTTTGTTGTTAGTATTTTCTCTGTCTGTTTCCTTGTCTTGTTTGTCCTCTTGCCTCAGTAAGCCGCAGATGTCAGTTTGAATATATATATGTGTGTGTAAAAGGTATACCAAACTATTTTTCTTAATTTTTTCATATTTAAGTTTTTGTGATAACATTTTTTGTTTATAATCTGTTAAATGCACTAACCATCGGTTACAGGAAAAGATGGTTATATATTTCCTACACAATAATATATATGTTTAACTGTACATAAAAAGGAAGTAATAAAACATATTATTATAATTCCTTTTCTCTTTTATTTTTGACTATTTGGTATTTTACTAGCTTTTCTGGCATCTAAAATCCTTATTATAGGTCTATCAATTAAAGGCCTAGTGTTTACAGGACGGTATTTGGTATAATAGGCATGACACCACTATTATTTGTAATATAACGTTTATTAAACTATATTGTTTTTTTTTAACATAGTCTTACCAAACATTTTTATTCTAGGCAGTGGCGTAACAATAGGGTGGCAGGACGGGCAAAATGACACGTGCCCGCAGCCGGAAGGGGCCTCCAGTCCAAAATGGCCGTGAGCACAGGATTATCCTAACATATTTTAATATTACAACATTTAGTAAAGTTTATTAGTTTTATCTTTAATTACCGGTAATTTAAGTTACCTACGTGCATACACAAGTTAAACGAGAAAATGTATCAAAATGTCAATGCATTTGTTGGAAAAGATACCACTCAGTCAGTTTTAGAACGTATTCAGTAGGCTAGATAATAAAGTCCTCGCCACTTTTAAACGCAGCGCTGTAGCTGGAAGAAATTAAGTTTTCTTGTTAGTTCATATTTTCACCGGAAGACTTCTGTTGTGGCGCAAGCTCTCGGGGAATGTTTTGTAAGTATAAGAAATATTCCACGCATATACACGCATACATCATTTGACTTACGCATGCAACAAAAATTCAGTCCAATTCCTCCAATTCAGTACAAATTCAGTCCAGTACGTTCTTTAAATTAAAAGTTACTAGAAAATCAACTAATTATAATAGCGTATTATTGGTTTTATGTACCTACTTTAAGTAGGTAGTGATTTATTATAAAATTTAAAAAACCAACGTTGGTTGAGCTTCTTTTTATTCTTGAGAAAGCCCCATCCGATTCATTTGGCACGGGCATCGATCGGTAGTATAGGTACGCCACTGATACTAGGCATGATAACACAAAATTGTATACACGCTTTGCACAAAAAAGCACAAATTCACAACGTACATAACCCACAAACAATTTTCAATAAACAATGTTATGCATAAACAGTTAACCAGCACTCACAGCACAGAAACACTCGTAGATTAATGAATAAAATTACACCAATTTGTATATAAAACATACTAGTCCTAGGCTATATAAAAACTGCGTTAAAGTGTTTTTTTTTAATTAATAGGTAAAAGCCGCACCTACATGTGGCCTACCGTTTTATATATGAAAATAAAAACAAAACAAATATTTTTCCAAGTTTTTTTAGTACATGGTTACCTTAACGTCAGTGTATTTAAAACGAATTCAAAGTTTTGTAAATACATCAGTAAAACCTTTCATAATGATTGTATCTCATAATCTTGGTAACAGTTGGTTCGAACATTGGCGGTAAATTATTTCTGTTTGAATTTAATTTTCTAGAATACGTCCTGCCTCTTTTTACGGATGTCAACGTAGAAAAATGTAAATCAGTAGGCCTACTACACACACTTGCTTTAACCAAAAATCACTTCCGATATTTGGAAATTTTCTTTGTGAGATTAGAGTATAAATTACTTTCTTGTTAGCTATTATGGACTATTTTGGGTACGATTTTTGTAGGCCATGTTGTTAAATATGAACCAGTTACGGTACCGTAGTTCGACTCTTGTTGGGCACCGCGCTATTTAGGTTTTTGTCATTTCTGACGTTCCAAACTGTAATCTACCTTTTAACTCTTTGGATACGACTCTACGACTGGGATTGAACGTTAAAAGTGTAAATATCATCGCAATAACAGCTGATACCGACCCATTGTAACCGGTTATGCCCGGATGTTTTTGTTTTGAATTCAATCGCGTCGACCTTTCCTTGTATGAATCAAGTGTGGACGATATGTCAATCAATGTAGGACTGTAATCTGTGTCGACTTCCTGTAGTAACATTCAATACGATAGAAGGTGATTACTCTAACTAAACGAAGAGATTAGGATAAAATATAGTCCAGGGCATTTAGTTATCAAAATCGACCGAAATAAAGAAATTTTTAGAGCCAGCAGATATCGAGATGCCGTTTTCTGCATTGTGTTCAGAAAGCTCCCAGGAAAAATGTCTATATGGTGCTGTTGTGCAATTTTTCGAAAAATGCATTCTGGTGTAATAAATGCATTTTGCAATTGCATAATTACTTGCAATATTATAAGAACGACTGGAAACTCGGAAAAATCGTTCGAAAATCGTTACTCGCGGATTTTCGGGATGCCGAATTCAATTATGGCATTAGAATTACCCGGGGGGGCGCTCGGGGGTTGCTCTGTGGGGGTGCCCGGGGGGTGATTGGGGGGGGGGGAATTGCGGGGGAACCACACCATATAGACTTTTTTCCTGGGAGATTTCTGAACTCAATGCAGAAAACCGCATCTCGATATCTGCTAGCTCTAAAAATTTCCGATTTATTTCCTAACTTCCCTGGACTAATATCAATGTATGTAGGCTATTGTGTTCTATTTATCTTTAACTACGGAATCAACCGGTGCGTGGAATAAATGTAGCATACTGTTGGTTAGTAACTAGGAAAACTCAGTCATTAGGGTTATTTCTAAGAATAAAAACACGGTGATGTTTTAGCTACAACAAAATTATAACTCAAATGACACTGAGGATGACTACTTTGTGGTTGAAACGCGTTTGACGAATACACGTATTTGTGAGAATTGAGACTTCGGTAATTTTTAATTTTTTTTTTTTAAATCACTTAACCGTTTCAGTCACCTTGTCCTATATCTAAGACGATACAAATAAAATGTTGTATAGGCCTATAAATATCCATGGTTACAGTCATACGGTATTCCTAAGATACCAAATAAAGTTTTAACATGATGAAATATTAACAACAAGAATAATAAAAAAACAGCTGTTATGCCAAATTACGGTTTTTTAGAGAATTAAACTTTTTAAATCCTGTCAATTTCACAATTTTATCTCTGAACTATTATCTATTACATCGAACCTAAATATTTTTTTACACAATAGAAAGAGTGCATTTTTCCAACCATTTAGTTTAGAAATCGTACAAATGTAATATGTATTATATAAATTGTATTGAAGTATCGTCCTATATATGGGACATGTGACTGATAGTTAGGGGTAGTTTAGACTTTTGACTCAGGTTCTGTCTTGTGTAAGACTCATGAAGTGTAAAGTAGCATTGTGTAACAGTAAAAAATATAGTTTTGTTAATTTTCACAAGAAATAATAAACTAACCAATGTTAGCAACATCACTATATAAAGCATATGTACGGATAATTTCAATACCGGTATAAGCACATGTAAAAATAATGTAAGTGTAAGCTCCATAGTGCAATTGAATAAAGTTTTTTTTTTTTAAATTAGATACAACTGTTCAAATTATTTTATTGGCGTTATAATTAATAACAAGTAATGAGTTTTCCATAAAGTTCTAGTCACAGTGTCCTATATATGTAGAACGATATAAAATTACGTGTTAAATATTTTTTCAAATAATATCTAAATTACATAAGCTACAGTGAAATAACTTTCTCCTGTTATTAGTAGAATGTTTGTCATAAATTATCACCAAATGTGAGAAGTCCAGCACCATTATCAAAATGTAAACAAACGTGTAAAAAAAGGTGAGTTTTTAGTTTTTTTTTTATAAAAAATCTTATTGTGCATATTTTTTAACACTTTTCGTTACAGTTGTTATTGAAACTTCACTTAACAACATTTGTATTACTTATTGTTACTATTTGTGCACTTTTTAAATAAAAATGTAAACAAATTTGAATATTTAAAAGCTGGCTCAGTCACAATGTCCTATATATAGGACGATTGATAACACCGATAAGGGTAATCCTACATTTTTTTGAAAACCACCAAAAAATATAGAAAAATGTGTTTATAAAGGCTACCAATTATTAAAATTTTCTTTTCATTATTTCATATTGCGTGACTGAAAGGGTTAAGAACAACATTACACAATTTTAGCTAATAGGAAGTTACTACAGTTTACTGTACAGGAGTAGATATTCCATTTTAATATCAATGAACATATTCTCTAAACAATACTGTTACTAGTACGTGTAAATTAAATTATTAGTGAAACTATTTGAGTAGGTTTTGAGCATGTAGAAAAAGTAAGTGTATGAATTATTACTAAATTTTAAGGGTAGTTATAGCAGTTCATCAATTTGACTTCGTTACTCGAATTTCAAATGGTTTTTTATATAGCTTAAGAATAATATTACACAATTTTAGCTTTATAGCTTGTAGGATGTTAGTTTAATTTATATTTGTTATATTGGGGTAGTAACCCCATTTTACCCCCTTACATTGTAGTAACTGTGATCTCTAAACACTCCGGGCAATAACATGGATAAACTGTGAAATCTTTAGTGAAACGATCGAATAGTTTTTGAGTCTATAGAGGACAAAGAAACAAACATACAAAGAAACATTAATTTATATACAGAGTGGTACAAAATCCGGCCTCCCCTTAATAATTTAAAAATTGTTGCACATATCAACTCCGTACTCTTATTAACATATTCAGTTAAAAAAAAACTATTTTATTATGAAATAAAAAAAATTATCCGCCGTCTTGGATCTGCCATCTCGAATGTAACTTTGTGTTTTTAAATGGGAGTGATACATCATTTCGATGTAGAACTTCAAGAGAAACCCAACGGTGAAATTTGCACATCCATATTTTTAACCGATTAAAAATAGCAGCCAAAAAACCAACGAAATCGTGTTTTCGATTTTGCCCCATTTTGTTGTACCATTAAAAAAACTATTATTACATATTATTCTTTTTGGATTCAGAATTAAATAAGCTTTTAATCGATATGACACACAACGATATTTGGGGGTATTTGGTTGAACCACTCGAAATAAATTTTTTTTTTAATAAAAATGGCTGTACTCAAAAATTGAAACAAAATTATCTTTATAAAATGAAATTATCTAAAATTAAGATATTTGACAAGCATGAAATGTATTTTCGATGTAGTACAAATGGCAATTATTCTTTTATGGAAATATACCACTCGAAATCAATTTTGAAAAAATCAAAATGGCTGTAACTCAAAGTTTTTAAATGCCAAGGTAGGTGGCATTTAGTTTTAAAGATCTATTAAAATTAACAAATTTTGTATTTAATATTTTTTTCTATCTCTTATAGTTAGCTAGAAATAAATTAAAATCTAATTTTTTTTGGGAAATTTTGGAACAAAACTATCTTTATAAAATAAAATAATCTAAAATTAAGGTATTTGACAAGTATTGAAATGTATTTTCGATGTAGTACAATTACAATGTAGTAATTTGGAAATTATTCTATTATGGAAATATACCTTTATAAAACGAAATACCACATGACCTATTTTGCCATTTAAAATGTTTGAGTTACAGCTATTTTGATTTAAAAAATTGATTTGGTTCAACCAAATACCCCCAAATATCGTTGCGTGTCATATCGATTAAAAGCTTATTTAATTCTGAATCCAAAAAGAATAATAAGTAATAATATTAAGTAATAATTATAATTAGTATTTAATAATAATAAGTAGTAATATAATAAGTAATAAGTAAATAGTACAACAAAATGGGGCAAAATAGAAAAACACGATTTCATTGGTTTTTTTGGCCGCCAGTTTTAATCGGTTAAAGATATGGATGTGAAAATTTCCATTGGTTTTCTCTTGAAATTCTACATCGAAACGATGTATCACATGACCACCTTCCTATTTAAAATAACAAAGTTCCATTCAAGATGGCGGATAAATTTTTTGAAATCATAATAAAATAGTATTTTTTTTTTAATTGAATAGATTCCTTAAAGTACGGAGTTGAAATGTGCAACAATTTTTAAATTATGCAGTAAGGCCGGACTTTTGTATCACTCTGTATATATATATATATTTAAATATCTTAACGCTTTTGGCAGCCTCAAAAAATTAACCTATGTGGAAGCCACCTTAGAACATTGTGTATATGTAAATTTTACGGTGAATAGTTTGTAATTATAACATCGGTATACCATTTATCTGATTTGTTAAGTTGCATTATATTCCTATTCTGAATTAGGAAAGTTGGTCCTAAATGGCTGCCTCAAAAATCTGTACCTATCTGGCGCATAAGAATTCATAGGCCAACTAACTGCCGTGTTACCATATACAAAGGCTGTATGGCTGCCAGCGGCGTTGCCAAATTTCCTTTAGACTTTTTTGTGCACGCTCAATAGGTAACTTGCATTGAGTGATAGGCTCATATATGATCTATGTTTTTTTGAAGACTTTTTCAGAATTGTATTGATCTGGATAACTGATTAACTGATTTTTGTTTTGAAACAGCAATAATAACTTTCTCCTGTATATAAATTTTTGACATCAAGAACATCATCTCAATCGGTTTAATAGTTTTCATGTAGAGTCTGTTGCTATTTTTAATAGAAAATTAAATAAATACATTTTTATGTGTTTCATTTAATTTTAATGATTTCTTATGAGGGTTTAAAAGCATATTCCAGTGATCAAAGTTTGTTTTTATTTTAAAACAGCAATAATAACTTTCTTCCGTATATGTACTTTTCTTGTTCAAAACAATCATACCAATCGGTTTAGTAGTTCTTGTGTCGTGTAATGATACGTGTCGAACTTATTCATACCATAACTATACTTTTTTGTTTACCATGGGTTATTATATTAGGTGCTATATATAGGCCTTCTTCTTATACTGTAGACTCTACATTTACAAGTTGAAAATCCCTAACGACATAGACCCAGATATAGTTTATTGTTTGTAGGCCTAAGTAGTTTCTTCTGAAAATCGAAGTAAACAAATATGATTAAAAAACATCTTGTCAATGAATTTTAACCTCAAAAAAGATCAATATAGCCTACATTAGTTCTATAACAGTTTGAAAATACCTATACATGTTCTACGTGAGAAGGCACATTGCATTTAATATTTTGTAATTACTAAACAGGTTTTTTACTATAATTGTACACATTTAACTGATCTGCCGTGCCGTGATTTTTCCCGGCATCTTACTAGTTTAATATAGGCTTATTAATGTGTTAATATTATAGGTACATTTTTGAATTTTGTTAAAACAGTTCTTAATATAATTTAGTTGTCAAAATAAAACGTAATTACTACACTGTGAAAGTATAAATTAAACCATAACATTTTTGTACGCTTAAATACAATCATAAAAATATGTTGCTAAGTATGTACCAATAAAAGATTCCTTTTTAAATGTTCGCGTATAAAGATACAAAATGTATTGTAAAATTAACTCACTAAATGTATAACTAATAATTTTATTTTAAACAATAAGTTCCACACCGATTGTTTATGGGGCAGTTTAGCCACATACAACATTGTAAATAAAAATCGGCTTCGCAGCAATATGGGTGACAAGTGGTTGTCTAGGCTATTAATTCTACCCTCTGAGAAAGACATTTTCAAAGCAATTCCAAATGACGGCATTATCAACCAATTTGCGCTGACAATATCAAGAAGAAAACAACTTTCATTGTGTAAATCGTTCAAAGACTCACAGAAGTTAGTAGTAAATGCTAAAAAATTTCGTGTTTAACTTTTTAATTTCTTAGAAATAGCCAATGTAGCAACAAAAATACTGATTTTGGTCGCTATGATCTTCAATTTTGCTAACTTATACAGTATTATTTGTCAACAACTGAAACAATATTATATGCCCAGATTTTCAAATGGGGAACTACACTTAAAGGCCGTAGTTACACTTTAGAATTGAATATTGAAAGTTGTTATTTATAATATAAATCTTAGAAGAAGAATAATGGGAAACAAATTTGACGGTGTTATTTCCCTATTACAGATATGACATTAAAATGTGTTTATATTTGTCACAACATTACTGATAAATCGGTGATGCATGTGTTGCGGTAAAGACTATACTAACCAAACAAGTAAAATGTGAATGTACTTCGTTGCTCTAAGAAGGAAATGATAACATATATATATTGGGAAGGGGACTTGACCTCGTTTACCTAAACAATATCCGGCTTTTTGTTACTGTGCCATCGTCCCAGCGGTCGTTCTAGCCCAACCATTTATTTATAGTTTTAAGAGTTATATTTTAGTAAAATCAATCAATGTCTTATTAAATAAAACTGCTAAAGTTATTTAGCTTTGGGCTTTGACTGGAAATTGACTTAGATAGACTCGATTATTGAAAACACCTACCATAAGTTGCGAATTTAAATAAAATATTATTTCATTTTTAATTTAACTCATAGCAATATTCTGTGCTGTCACTTTAAACGTGTCCAGGTAAAATATTTAAACATAATATAAATTTAGCACAATATATATTTTTGTTTGGCTTATTTGACCTGTTGTTAGTAGGCCTATCCTTACGCAACATTAATACTGACATAGTTTATATGTACGCTATCAACGTGAAATTTGGCGTAGTTATAGAATGCATGCAACACAGATTTCAAAGGGGAGGAGCTCAACCAGCCCAAAATTCAACCAGTATAAAACTACTGAAGGTTCAATCAGCCCAAATAAATGTATTAAATAGAATTATTTGGGCTAGTTGAGCTTTGGGCCAGTTGAGCCGTTTATAGTTAGTAAACGTTCAACCAGTCTAAAATAACGCAGGCTGAAGAGCGTTCGGTTCAACCAGTCTAAAAATGTAAACAAACCTTAGAACGCCCGGTTCACAATGCCAGCGCCCGGCACCGGGAACTCGCTAACATTCGTGTTGTTAAACTTCTATCAGTAATGCAATATTAACAGTGTATTTTATTCATTTAATTTTTTATAATTTAGGTAAGACATTCTAATAGTAAAAAAACTACTTTGTTTTACTTCTTTCCCTGACTGTTTTGTTCTAAAGTAATATATTATTTAGTCCCTACATTTTATTGTATAATAAATTTAATTCATTTATTCAATTTAATTCATAATCCCTACAATTCAGTTAATAATTATTATTATTATTACTTTATATGTTACACAACGAATGCATTCTATTTGTTTAATTTCACAATATAGTTCATTGGTTAGGGTTTGCTCTTTTTCTTAAAAGAGTAATTACAGTATACAATTTTATTATATTAGATATACTGTACTTAAAAGTGCGTGTTTATTTTAAAATTCAGCAAAAGAAATAACATTGAATTTTATTCTTGACATAGGCCTACATTCGGTTTGAAGTGGTAGGTAGGCCTAACTCAAATAAATTGGTATATTTCATTACAAGTAAATAATAAAATGAAATCGGCTTAAAAAAATAAGCCTTATATTTTACAGGCTATATTTTAGTACAGTAAAAACAAACATTTGAGATGTGAACCTGGTGTAGGTTAACATATTTTGACGGTTTTTGTTTTCTCGACGAGTAGGCCTAGATAAGTTTAAAAAAAAATTGTGCTCTTCCTCCCTGGATTTGTTAAACAAAATCCGTGTTTAGAAAAAATGGTTATTGTAACAAATATTTTAAAATAAATTATGTTAAGAACTAATAAGAACATTGTATTTTAAGTGTAAAATGTTATTTTCAGTTAACTTACCGGTACTTGGTTAAAAATATTGTTGTAAAAAAATAGCTAACGAAGCGAAAGCGATAACCGTTTGTGTTACAATAATTAGATAGGCCTATACTTAAAAGTGCTTATTTATTTTTTTTAAATTCAGCAAAATAATAACAGTAAATTTTATTCCTGGCATTTGAGATGTGAACCTGGTGTAATTTAACAAATTTTGAAGAGTTTTTTTTTGTCTCAACAAGTTTTTATACATATTGTGCTCTTCCTTCCTGCATTTCTTATACAGTACAATAAAACTTCGTTAAGAAAAATGATTATTGTAACAAACATTTTTCTTAACTTTTGACTGCGACACTTTTTAAATAAATTATGTAGGACTAGTAGGAACAATGTATTTGAAGTGCAAAATGTTGCTTTTAGATAGTAAAACTATTTTAATAAAATAACGTTAAAGCACGCGAAAACGTTATA
>JAGFPH010016979.1:0-18408 GCA_018207615.1 Philaenus spumarius
TTTTCCATTTGTCATTGCCATGGCAACCGATTAATAACACTTTTTTCGTTACGCTTTTTTTCCGTCCGTTTCTACCGCAACCCGCGTTAAGTAAACTGCGTTCAAAAAAGTTTGTTTAACCATTGCCGATAAATGCGATCCGAAAATGTAGCTTCACGCCCCCGTTTACAATCAACCGAGGAATCATCAGTCCGTAATTATACCTACAAATCGTCTGCGTTCTGTTTGTTTTGTTCGGAGCGAGGAAACGATTGGTATGCCTGACGGTTGCGATACTCCGTCTTGCTGTCAAACACTGAGGGTAGGATATTGAACTCCAAGGGTCGGGGGAGACAGAGAAAAACTACCCCATTCGCGTGTTAACATGTAAACGTCGCTGTGCGTGACAAATTCTCGACCCCGAGGCGTTCCTTTTTACTTTTCGTCAGAACGGATTGCCCGTCCCAAAAACCAAAAGTAACGTTCTATTTGAGGCTTGAAATGTGATTCTTTAAGATCGACTTTGTTAAAACACCCCTGACTGAGAAAGTTTTTGGGAATATTGACACAGTTTGGAAAAAGCTTTATGAGGAAAACACAACTTACGAAATGAGGAAGCGCAAAATTTCTATTTCAGAGGACATATATATAAGTAGAACGTGACTGAATTCGATTCACCGCCAGCAAACATTTTTTGCCCCTATAGAAGTTTACACTTCAATAAAAAAGTTCCTATAAACATAGGCCCGAAAACGCTTCGGTTTCCAGATATCCGCCATTTTGTTTTTTATACAAAATAATTTGTTTCTAGAGAACGGTTTGGCTGATTGAGTTCTAACTTTTCTTGAAGTTTAACCTAACAGTGATATATATCAAGAGAAAAATAAGCGATTAAATCCAATTATGCTTTTAAAAATTACGGCTGTTTGAAAATTTCAAACATAAATTACTCAAAAACCGTTCATTTTAACAAAAAATGTCAAGACACCTTTCTTTGCGGCCCTTTTGATTCCCTACCGGATGGTGTAACTGTCAAAACAATCGTATGAAGAATAATAGCTAAGTTATGTGTAATAATTTTTTTATTCAACCCGGCATCCAATACCAACACATCCGATTGTTTTGTAAGTTACACCATCCGATAGGGAATCAAAATGGCTACAGTAAAGGTACCTAACATTTTTATCGTTAACAATTTATACCGTTCAAAGAATAGCTACTTCACTACTTACCACTTCGTAAAATTACAAGTCTCTGCTCTTCAATAACCCTTTTGATGTAAAATATTAAAACCTTATTTCGTAATATTGCTTTTCTCCTCCATCACGGGAAATAATTAAAACACGCTAAAACAGCCTCCTTGACAACCCCTCGTAGAAGTCTCTCATTGTCTGATAATATTTCAGCCTAATTATAATTGCTACTACACATGTGTTTTTAGGGGTTGGAGAAAATTTAATTCCGCACAGGAAGCAATCGCGTGATATTAAATAGTAGAGACACTAAAGGAAATTTAAATCGAATTATAAAACATTCTGTAACAATGTGAGGCTTTAACTAGGATCGAAGTTTACCCTAAAAGTCCCTCTCATCCGCTTAAATCCGGCAATACTACATAGCTTATATCTAGTAATTTATGTCTAGACAAAATAAAATCAAACCTGAATACAATCTATACGAATCTAATGCAATTATATACAGAGTGTTCAGAAAGAGGGTTCCAAGAATTCATCAAAATCATATGAAAATTTCTAAGAAACATAGGTCCGAAAATGCTCCGTTTTCTTTTTAGCCGCCATTTTGTTTTTTTACAAATTAATACGTCCATTTTGTTTTTTTACAAAATAATACATATCTTGAGAAATGTTTATTTTGTTTTTTTTACAAAATAATACATATCTTGAGAAATGTTTGACTGACCGAGTTCAAACTTGGCATGAAGTTTAACCTAAATATGATCTATCTCAAGAAAAATAAACGATTATATCCAATTAAGCGTTTCAAAATGGCGGCTGATTGAAAATTTCAAACCTAAATTTCATAAATAGCTCTAACATCTGCAGCAAAAAAGTCTTCCTCAATGAAAATTCCTGGATTAAGTGGTTAGATCCTGTTGTTTTGAAACCATTTATGACTTTTTCCTTGTTGGTTACCTTGATGTAAGTTAAGATTTTTTGAATATATTAGCATTGTATTTAGATAACCTAATAGAACTCCGATCCAATGCATTATTTCAATCCACTAGAAATTCGACGATAGTGGCGCGTTCTATGGGGGAAACGACGAAAGTGGTGTGTAGCACCAATGCCTTGAATGATTTCTCCCTAGCGCTACCCCGCGGCGCGATCATGCAATATTTTCCCGACAACCTTTTTTTCGCCACACTGCCGCCGTATGCATGCATGATCTATTTTATTATTCATGATCTATGATAGTAGTGGCATCTGAAACGATGAATCTCGTTTTCTCGCAAGAAGATATCACACACTTGATTAAACACAGTTTTCAGAGGGTGATAGAACATAACGTTCAAAAGTAGTAGCCTATGAGACGGGTGCGGTAGTATTAACAGCAAGACCACACCATTGTCCTTACAGAAGTTGTAGATTACAAAATTATCATAATAAAACATGTGGGGAAATGACGAACATGGTCCGGGGTAATGGCGAACAGTTATAGCCTGTCTCAGGCTAAGTTGAGGCAAGAGGGTGGGTAATTTGGGTCGGTCTCAACCGTCATAAAACTGACCCTTATTAATGCCACCTGAGTGAACCTGTATAACACCCTAGTATACAATTTCAATTCTGTATGTCTTAAGTGAAAATGAAAAAACGATATCATATTTCGTTTCATGATATTTTCCAGATAATTTTGATACCAAATTTGATTACATTTGGCCAACTTTGAGCTGTACTAGCATTATAAGCTTTCTTAGTTGAATCAACATTAATTACTAATACGGTTTACAACAATAAAGCCACAAAAATGTACTAGAGAAGTTCATATTTAAAAATATAATAAATAATCATTATTTGAGAAAAAGTTCGATACTGTATCGTTATTTATCATAATATAAACAATTGTGTGTTTGTCCCATGTTAATCGGCTGACTTAAAGTGTTGTAACTGTTTTTTTTTCAATACAAGAAATTGCAAAATTAAATTTTTATTATTAATGATAAAGCGGTATTAATTATATTGCATTAATTAACGCAACATAATAGTAATAATAAATAGTAATGACATAATATAATTACCATATGGGATAGTTAAAACTCTCTCTCTGCGTTTCGGAGCTTAATTTTGTAATTTGTTGTATTGACAACAACAACAAAAAAACAATTACAACACTTTAAGGCTCGGCTCCCTATATTCAAAACGGCGATGTTGGCTACCAATTTCAATGTTAAATAACCAAAACATACCTTCACTATTAAGCATATTTTTGTGTTGTTTTTGTCAAAAAACGAAAGCTGTATTTTTCCTTAAAGTAAAATAGATTGTGGGTGTTGATTGCTAAGATTTTGTGCAATATATCTTTTTGCAACTGAGTAAAAAATTAATAAAGTTTGCTGTTTTTTACTATTTATATCATATGTTTATGAAAACAATAAAACAGTTTTTGAAAATGTATTTAGCAATCAACATCCGCATATGACAGTACTTCAAAATGAAACCAAATTTTTAAATTTATTCCACGAATTAACAGAAAAAATTACTTATTCTGTAGCATTGCTCTTATGGGAATCAGATTCAATATGGCGGACAGGGTAGCGCCCCCGTCGGCCGATTAACATGGTACAAACACACAATTGTTTGTAGACTATTATGGTAAATAACGATACAGTATCGAGTTTTTTTCTTAAATAATGATTATTTGTTACATATTTAAATATGAACTTCTTCTCTAGTTCATTTTTGTGGCTTTATTGTTGTAAACCATATTAGTAATGTTACTTAATTCAACTAAGAAAGTTTATAATGCTATTACAGCTTAAAGTTGGCCAAGTGTAATCAAATTTGGTATCAAAATTATCAGGAAAGTATCATGAAACGAAATATGATATCGTTTTTTTCATTTTCACTTGAGACATACAGAATTGAAATTGTATACTAGAGTGTTCTACAGGTTCACTCAGGCGGCATTAATAAGGGTCAGTTTTATGACGGTTGAGACCGACCCTAATTACCCACCCTCTTGCCTCAACTTAACCTGAGACAGGCTATAGTTCGTGATTACCCCATTTATCACTGTTTTTTTTTTTCATGGCATATTAAACATTAAATTACACTTCTTAAACATCATAACATAGGCTAGATATACTAAAATTAGTGTTGATTCTAGTATCCCTGAATAAATAAAGTAGATTTAAACAGATTTGTATTTACCCTGTTTTAAATGTTTATTGAATTTAACAAGCAAAGTGGCAGAAACAGTTTTTTGGTTATCACTAGCAAACCTAGCAATGTATTGAAGCCAGTCCAAGCGTGGTAATTTTACCTTCCCACGTGGTAGGTAGCAGCACCAAACAGACTCTATATTCAAACACAATAAGCAAAAAAATGTGATGTTCGGCATTACCCGGGTGATCGCCATTTCCCCGGTCTCCCCTAAGTACGATCGTACATCGCTTTTATAGGAGTTGATTAGTAATACCAAATATAAATATAGGCCAGTCGGTAGGGGTAATTTTAGACCAAAAGTTCCAGTAATTTACAATACGGCTGATTTTTTTTTTATAAGTATATTAAAGTATATAGATTAACATAAAAAGAAGTTTACCAGAAATTAAATATTTTTTTTCGATTATCCTTAATATTTCGAGCTGGGATGAAGATAAAGAAAAATAAAGAAAATTAAGAACTCCTAAAATTAAGAACCCCATTGATAAGTGTCTAGATCGATTCACAGGCTCTAGATCGGGTCATTTTCAATATAACTAGCTGAGACTCAGCATAAATGTTTAAAATATATATTTTAACTCCTATGTAAAGTTTCAATTTGATATATTAAAATTCAGCTAATTTAGAATGAGCTAACGCTTCATATATGAATGTGATTTCAACTTTTAGTGATTTCCCCTTCTGAAAAATACATACCTGCATTATCGAATTTTTTTCAGACAAACCATTGCTCGGAGGAAAGAAATACATATGTCCTTTTTTATTGAAAATACTTCCCCTACACGGTGGTATTTTTAATTTTTCTTTATCTTCATCTCAGCTCGAAATATTAAGGATAATCGAAAAAAAAAATTATTTTTTTTCGACTTTGGGAAATCGATAGACTGGTAAACGTTTTTTTATATTAATCTACATACTTTAAGGTACTTGTAAAACAAAAATCAGCCGTATTGCAAATTACTGGTAGTTGTAACCTACACCGACTGGGCTAATATCAATCGGAATATCCACATACTATGGGTCCGTATTAGGTTGCAAGAAAGAGTGAAATAGTAAAATGTATTTCCGAATATTTTAATTAAACCAGAAGACGCGAGTTATAAAACAGAATTAAAAAAACCTAATTGCATTCCAACAGTTTTTACAAGGAGTCTTTTAATTAAAACCAATATTTACATATGATTTTCAACAGCTGAGTAAACAAAGTTGGATTCTTATAAATTCAATCGTCATTTCCGTAATATTATACGGGGAACGAAGAGCCGCTGAATGTAGAACGAACAGCGTTTCCAGTAAATTAAATACTCTTGTTTGGAAAAAGTTGTATTGCGTCTTTTCCGGGTAATGGAGAATGTTTAATCTAAAACGGTTCTTACATAATTTGCATTACTCCAATCCAAATAAACGGTACCAGATAACTGCCACATACTTTCTCCCAGTTGAAACTTTATACCTTCCCAAGAGTAGCATAGGAGATGGTTATTTAGAATTTCAAAAGTAGGAAAATGTTACCATGGAAAATATTAGATTCATGTAACACACATCCATATTATATTATTATTATTATTATTATTTAAACTATTCGATCGATTTCGAACAAATATGCACCAAACATGTCAATTAGGCCTGTATAGATGCACGAAAAAAGGTTTTGAAAAACAATCCCCAAAATCAGTTATTATTATTATTATTAGATGCGGTTTTTTGCATATTGTAGGGTACATTAAGGGCTTCAAATAAGCCAAATTTTATCAAAATCGTTAGAGCCGTTTTTGAGAAATTTAGATTTTTCTCGTTTTTTTTGCCATTTTTGGGGGGTAAAACCCCTAAAAATAAAAAATTTGAAAAAATGAAAAAACTCTTGGAGGTATTCCAGAAATACACCTATATACCAAATTTCATCAAAATCGGACCGTTGGTATGGTCTCCAGCTCTGTACACATCCTTACAGACACACGGACAGACATCACAAAAAAAAAACACTTTTTTTGGTTCAGGGAGCACCAAAAAATAATTCCACTAAAAATATTTTTGGGTTCTTGGAGCACCAACACAGGTAATTCCACTAAAAATTCAAATTCGAAAATTTTGACGAAAACAATACTTTCTTCATATACTACGTATAGGGTAGAGAAAGTAAAAAGCCGCTGATCTTTATTCTAATACCAGAGTTAGATCCCGTGAAAAATCACGTGAAGATCATTTTGATATACGTGAGAAAAAAATTAATTAAAAAATATTGAATTAAATGTGTAATAGAAGTAATGCAGGATATAAGACTTGTTTTGAGGTTAGAAGTCGTTGAAAATGTATATTTATTTCGTTTACTTCGTTCTTCAGTATAGAAACTACTTGGGCTTACAAACAAAAGACTAAATCTAACTGTGCATATGCCGTTATTGATTTTCAACTTAGTAAATGTACAGAGCCTACAATTGAAAATTTTACCCAAAAAAATGAAATAAATTTTGAAAAACAGAAAAATCGTACATTTTAATTATGGGCCGACTTAAATCGACGATTTTCACGGTAAATATTTTAAACACAGCCATTTAGACAAAAATATATTATTGTCCACAAGTTTTCATCGACAGTAGGCCTAATTTTTTTAATTAAGAGTAGCTCAAACTTTTATTATTCTGTTAAAATAGCAATAATTCAGACCAATAGCCCCCAGTGATAGTTCAAAATATAGTTTACTAGCGAAAAAAGCCTCACGAGGTCGGCTGAAAAATGTCTTAGGGCAAAATTAAGGGTCTTATATACCTTGCGTAAAACAGCAAAAATATGCACTTCGTATTAACGTATTTCGGACGCCGTTTTTCAACCTAAAAAGTTGTGAAACATCTTAAATTGTTCTTAAAGGCTTTGTGCTTTTGTTTTATATCTCATAATTGAAAGAAATCGACGGCAACTCATTTTAATAAACAGTTTAATGGAGTAAAAATCGATTATTTTTACAATTTCCATAATTTAAGCTAACACGTAAAAAATATAAAGCCTTCTTTAAAACTTAAAGTAGTTTCCCAGATTATTAATTTATAAATAGAATCCGAAACACGGTATTACGAATGCATGTTTCAACGATTTTGCGGCTTCAGTCAGACCTTTTGTATTGAAATCATACTGTACTCTCGGGAGTTTTCTTCAAGGTATAGAAGAGCCTTAGGTTCCAGAAATAGGCATCAATCGTATCATATTAAAAAAATAATAATTCCATAATTTTCTTTCATAAAAAAACACACTAAATTCAGCCCGGTAGATCTCCAGAAATAGGTATCAATAGAGTTTTAAAATAAAAACAAACAAACTCAAAAAGATTCCTTATAAATATAAACTGATGAAATAAAAATAAAAATTCTTAATTTTTTTTATAATAATGACATTTACTTTCAATGAACTAAACAAAATGGATTTTCAAAGATTTCTAGCATCAAATCTGATCATATATCATATTAATGGGTAGATTAGATATATAATTGTATACAAAAATAACCAACATATAGACATTATAACAAGTTTGGTTTGGTTGAAGCTGTATACTTGTAAACATAACCCAAAAGTATAATCTAGGCTATGTTTTGTTAAAGTATTAACAGATGATGAGCGAAATCAGCTGTTATACGTCTGAAGCGGGGTTTGTTGTTGACGACTGCTCAATGACGGAACATATGTCTGTAAAATAATAGTAATTTTACACTACCGCGCTCATGCGCTATATCATTTTGTAATTCACGGACGTACGTAGGAGTTGATGATTGACGTTTACCGATTGAAGACGATCCCATGGAAACGTAAATGTAAAAAAATCGAACACAAAATAATCCCTGACGTGAGTCGAGCGAATTTCCTAAATTAAGTTTATATGTTTAAAAGGGTTTCAACCAACTATTTGGGAAATTCTTTTGACTAGCTGCCTGCGTGTACGAAATATATATTAGTAGAATTTGTTTGCACATTAGCTTATAAAAACGGCTCACACTCTGCTTCGTTTCAATCGGTCAGGACTTCTTCTTTTATGTAATACTAGGGGAATCAAATGCGTGCGCCGCACGCCAACCCCTTTGGAACCTTCTACGCTCATAATCATGTTATCATTTCTTTATAATAAAGTTGTAGAATTAATCATAACCCCAAAGCTAGGTAAATAATGTTAAACTAGGGGTTCTGCCCCTGGACGCTTCGCATCCCAACCCCGCCTCGGCCTTTGGCCTCAGATGGCTGCTTCGCTTCTCTCGCAGTTGGAAAATTCGCTAAAGAATCTCGTTAATCTTTGGCTCGTTTGTACATAGGTTTGTAAAATTATGAAACCAGGCTTAAATATATTAACAGTAATTACAAGATTAATTATAACCTCAAATAAATGCTTTAGAAAAGTGAGACGCTTTCATTACGGTTTTAGTCCTAGTTCTACTATCTTCTGTCAACTAAAGTTTTGAAACCAGGCCTAAATATAGTAAAAATTATTGCAGGATTAACATAACCTCAATACTATGTTTCAGAAATGAGCCATGCCTATATTACAAAATTTACTATTAGAATTTATCCATCTTTGCCAAGTTTACCTTTTTTTTAACAAATTAAATTGTTAAATCAGGCCTTTTTAACAGTAATTAAAAACTATCCAATGAACAGCTGATAAAACAGTATAAATTGGCTTGTTTATAAACAGCTGTTTTGATCACTTTATTTACTATTTCCTTGTTATTTTGTAACCAACATGGCAACCCATAAGACCCTATGTTAAAAACTTTCAACTTTTAAATTAGATTTTCTCAAAAAATTTCGTTTTTACACAAAATACAACTATATGGGTGTACTTAAAAAATCAAAACTACACCTAAATATAAAATTTGTTTGAATTCGTTAGAACCGTTTTCGAGATCCGCGACAGATACAAAGATAGATACAAGAATTTTTCATTTAAAGTAATAGGATATTCAAATCAAATTATTTCTTATATTATTTTATAACAGCAGTTAAAATAAAGATTAAAAGAACCAGCAAGCCTCAGTTCTACAATTTAATAAAAACCTAACCTAACAGTTAAAAATACATATAATTGCTTCAAAACTTGAAATCAACTGTTAATTGAAATATTTGAGCAAACAGCTGTTTTATCTATTATTTTTTTCAATTGGTTGCTATGGTAATAAATGTAAATACATGTGTTGGTTCATCGGTCTAGGCCTAACTTAAGATTTGTTTCCGACTAAATTTACAAATAATATTGAAATAAAAAAGGTTTTTATCAAAATGAATGCCTATACTACTCAGGCATAGTGAAGTTGTTTATTAGTAAAACTGTTTTTTCAACCGGTTCAGTAGTTAAAGAGATTACCCCCTATATACAAACAAACAAATTTTACCATTTTATAATATTAGTATAGACTATGCCTATTTGATCAGTTAGATATACTTCTTTACCGTAATCACAACCTAATCAATCGTAATTCCATTGAATATATCACAGTATACAGTAATCTGTTTGCATTTGCTTCGCAGTATGGGTTGGTAAGCGAAGCGAACAGGGAGGGAGCCTTCTGGTAGTTATATCAACTTTTTCTTTACTTTGATCAGTAGAACACGTCCTAAATGTGTCCACATCTGCGCACGACCAGTATAACTGCAATAAATTATTGTTATTATTATAATTCGGATTTGTCAGCCGTCTGTTAAATTAAATCAAACACAAAACACGCCCCGACTAATTTCCCCACGATTTATCACAAGTGGGTGTATAGCGTGAGACATGCGCAGTACAGCTTAAAGTAGGTGATAATTAAACAATTAAGCTGATATATTCATGGTTAGCACGCGACCATAACGCCTCGTTCCGGACATGCTATTCAATTATTGGGAATTTCTCACTCGGGGAGTTTCAGATTTGTGTGCACACTTTGCGGGAATACAGGGTGTTTCAATACTCTGTACCAATTAATTCACGATATCGCTATTAATACGTTCGAATGTTATTTTTTCTCTCATTGGCCATTTTGTTTTTCACTAACGAATTGATATATTAAGTTACAATTTTGTATGGAAAAAATGAAACTACCTGAACAAATATTTTTCCTCCAAAATCCCAATTAAAAATGGCTTCTGTTTAAAACCTTCCTGAATTCTGAAATACCATGTGAATTTAGTTTTATGTAAAAAATAAATATAGGAGATTATTGTTCACATTTTGTTTATTTACACAGACTTATAGCTCGTCTAGTTCCCCCAAAATCGATCAAAACGTAAAAGTTCTTGGTTCAAATCCACGAGGTGGGTTTTACACAGTGGGACAGCTTCTGTTACGAGGCCGGGATGCAAACTTCCACCGCGAGCGAAGCTAAGCAGTCTAAAATCTTTGGCTTCAAGGTCGAGGCGTGAACTCGCAAAGCACAGTCCATAATCCGAGGCAGCAAGAACGAAATGCAAACTCACATAGCTAGTTTTTCCACCGCAAGCGGAACGAAGAAAAGCGTGAGCCGGGGTTTAAGGCTCGGCTCTCCACATTCAAAACTACGATATTGGGTACCAATTTCAATGTTAAATAACCAAAACATACCTTCACTATTAAGCATATTTTTGTGCTGTTTTGTTAAAAAACGAAAGCTGTATTTTTTTTCTTAAAGTAAAATAGATTGTGGGTGTTGATTGCTAAGGACTTTTGCAATATCTCTTTTTGCAACTGAGAAAAAAATTAATAAAGTTTACAGTACTATTTTTTACTATTTATATCATATGTTTATGAAAACAATAAAACGGTTTCTGAAAATGTATTCGGCAATCAACATCCGCATATGACAGTACTTCAAAATGAAACCAAATTTTTAAATTTATTCCACGAATTAACGGAAAAAAATTACTTATTCTGTAGCATTGCTCTTATGGGAATCAGATTCAATATGGCGGGCAGGGAAGCGCCCCCTTAAGGCTGAGGTGCAAACAAATTCGACTTATATATTTCGTACACAAAGGCAGCTATTCAACGTCTCAATTTCCCAAAAAGTTGGTTGAAACCCTAAAACATATAAAGTTAATTTTGGAGTGCGTTCTACTTCCGTCAGCGGTGATCGAATTATTTTGTTTTTATTTGGGTATTTTTCTTTCTTCAGTCTATTTATCAGTCAATACTATTCGTCGTCTAACTGTTGATATATTATGAATAACACAATAAACTGATTTAATAGTTCATAATGTGCATTTTATATTATAAAATGACTAAAACAATAAAATTATCATGAACTAGGTGTTATTATTATTATTTACGCCAACTCCGTTGTAACCTTTATTGCACAGAACCATGTTTTGTTTTCTTTATAATAAAGGTGTAGGATTAATAATAACACCAAAGTTAAGATGGTAAATAATGTAAAATGTTCAAATAAAATTATTTCGTACATTTTATAACAGCAGTTATAATAAAGGTTATAAGAACCAGCAAGATCTGCACTATATAAAAAAAAACGTAACCTAAAATTTAGAAATACAAATAATTGCTTCACATTTTAAAATCAGCTGTCAATGGAAATATTAAAGCAAACAGCTGTTTTATATGATATTTTATTCAATTGGTTGCTATGGTAATAAATGGAATTACATGCGTTGGTTCATCAGTCTGGCCTAACCTTTGATTTTTTCCCACTAAATGTACAAATAATATTGAAATAAAAAATGTTTTTATCAAAATGAATTATAGTCTATGTTACACAGGGATAGTGTAGCTTTTTATTACTAAAACTATTTGTTCATTCGATTTAATAGTTCCAGAGATTACCCTTTACATACATACAAACAAATAAATTTTACCTCTTTATAATACTAGTATAGATTACGAGAAGCGCAGAGATCCGAGGAAGTATGGATAATATGTTTTCCTTACACACTATAACACAATATATTTTCATTTGTCAGAGTGCACTACTACCTTCACAATCTCAAGTTCCAAGTTAGTATGATTTCCTTGTACACTATAACACATTGTTATATATTTTATTGCACATTATATTATTATCCTTCGGAAATCGGAGCGTATTACGCCATACAAATCAAAATGGTGTCGTCTTTGTCGCAATTCTGTGAAAAAAAGTAGTCCTATAAGAGCCCATGTTGGGGCCCAAGTCGCGCCCTGACCACTCACCAGCCATTAGCTTAAAGGGCAGAAAAATAAGTAGTGAACAAATCTTAACACCCTTAGTAGTCACAATATCCAAATCCTTTATTGTAAACTTCTAAATACTAAAATTCATTGTATTTGTATTCACATAATCATGTTATCTTATCTTCTAAAGCGAGAGATAATTGTTTGTCTGCTAAATGGATCTGGAATCTCCGTCTAAGGATTTTTCATTTTTTGATTTTATATGGGGCTTTTGGCCACGAGAAATCGATTGGAAATGGTCTCCAGTCTGGGAAAATTCGTTTTCTACGTCTTTTTATTAAATTAAAAAGTGAAATTTGTCCATTTTAAACAATACAAAGCACAGCTGATGCAAATGTTTTCAATGCCATTACAATAATCATCTGCTTTCTTTTAAACTGTATATTTTATTAGAGGTAAGCCTAATGTTGTATCTATTTATAGTTACCATGGCAACGAATACTTCTGCTAAATAAACATACCCTTTATTTAGTTGTTTAATGTTATAGGCCTAACCTAAACGATGTTCACGGAAATTTGCAATAATAGTTATTGACGTGAGCGAACTAGGCCCTAGGCCTAAATCGATATTGAAATATTAAACTTTAATTTAGGCCTGACTTATTTCTGAGGCATAGCGTTGAGATTATGGTTAATCCTTTAAACTGTATTTTTATTACAGGTAAGCCTAATGTTGTATATACCCTTTATTTAGTTGTTTAATGTTATAGGCCTAACCTCAAAACTCAATAATCCAATATTTATTATTGAAATCATAGCCCTGCTTATAATCGAGCTTTAGCTCGGTCTCCTGGTACTGTTTTCTTTATAATAAAGGTGTAGGATTAATACTAACCCCAAAGCTAAGATGGTAAATAATGTTAAATGTTCAAATCAAATTATTTCGTACATTTTATGACAGCATTTTTATAAAGGTTAAAAGAACCAGCAAAGCTCAGGGCAACACTTTAATAACAACCTAACCTAAATGTTAGAAATATAAATAATTGTTTGAAAGTTTGAAATCAGCTGTTAATGGAAATATTGTTATTTTATCCAATTAGTTGCTATTGTAATAAATGTAAATACATGTGTTGGTTCATCAGTCTAGGCCTAACGTAAGATTTTTCCCGACTAAATTTACAAATATTGAAATAACAAATGTGAAGCTAATGTTACTCATAGGAATAGTGAAGCGTTTTATTAGTAAAACAATTTTTTTAATCGGTTCAGTAGTTCCAGAGATTACCCCCTACATACAAACAAACAAACACATTTTACCTCTTTGTAATATTAGTATAGATAATGTCGGTTTAGTCAACTTAAGTAATTTACTTACTGATTCATGACTCGTATCGGAACGTTATTCCATCATCAGGTACTATCTCTATTGGGGTCGATAATCCATTAGATAATTGTACCAACAACAAACAATTTTCATACGACGAACCCTCACTGCGTGGGTGACCGAAATGACGGTAGTGCACCCTTAGTAGAGTCAATATCGAGCGTACAAACAAATTTGTGAATCTTCTTAAAATTATTTAAATATTTACTCTGCAACGTTTTCGTAAATTACTATTCTCAGTGCAAGGGAAGAATTGTTTACTAAATGAAAACTTAGAAATCTGTACCTGCAGGCCGGGCCGAACCAGATTTTTCCCCACT
Source organism: Philaenus spumarius (assembly GCA_018207615.1). NCBI lineage: Eukaryota > Metazoa > Arthropoda > Insecta > Hemiptera > Aphrophoridae > Philaenus > Philaenus spumarius. Next base: position 14,182 of record JAGFPH010016979.1, read on the forward strand.
ATATCATAGAAAATGTCGACCACAGTTCCGATTGCGAAACATCCTTTCTTTGTCAAACAAGGTCTAAATAATGCTGCTTAGTAACAGATTGAAACGTGTCATCTCGCTACCCCCTCGAGGAACGTCCCTCAAGTCTCGGCAACAATGAGTGCTCCATTTCTCCGCCAATTTGCAGTCCGACAATACACAGCGGCTGTATCTTTGTTACGGGGACTGTTTGAGACGCGGCCGAGTGGTACTTTGGGATTGGATTTTAAACCGGCGTATTACCATTCCCCCCCCGGGATTTTGCTGTCTGTAAGAGTCGTTGAGTTCTTATACGGTATATTTATATTTAAATGGAGGAATTGGTATCCTTGTATATTATTTCTCGAAGGTGTGTTTTGTCGTTAAGCGATATTTCCCTTAATTCTTCGTCAAAATTAACTATTCAGGCAGCATTTTAAATTTTAGTTGCATGTTTCTTGGTTTTCAAGTCACTTTGAATAGTAATATATAACTGTTTTTGTTGTTCTGCCTTATGGACTGGTTATAATATACTTATAATTAAATAAATACCTTATTTATACAACTGTTCGCAGTCCAGTAAACGTTGTTGTTAATCGGTGACGACCGTTTCGCCTATTTTATTCAGGCATTGTCAAACCGAAACTTGTTAAGTTAAAGCATTTAATTTAATTTAAATGCTCGTCAACTTTAAAATTACACAAAACACACAACACAACACATTAACATACATCACAACACTTTGAAACACAAAACTACATTTAAAATATATCGAAATGTTATTTTCCTATCGTATAAGATGGACACACGTGTTTACTTGTTCATTGCTTAGTCAGTACTGAAGATACTAGTTTTGCGGGTGGTTATGTATTTTAGTTGAAGGGGTTAATTTAATTATACTGTCAAAAATAGTGTTGGATTGAAAGTGGACTTTTCGTTTAATAAAATAGATGAATCAGAAATAGATTGTTTGTAGATTTGGAATTCTTCTAAGACATTCATAATTGGCCCTTTTGAACATTTATGTAAAATGTGCATATTGCTATCTATATTGGAATAATTATGGCATGTTTCTAATAGATGTTCAGCAAATTTAGATGTTATTGGGTTAAGGTTTCTTTTCGGCAAATGTTCTTTAAATCTGGTTTTAATCGATCTTCCCGTTTGGCCAATATAGTGTTTAGGGCAATTGTCACAGGATATTTTATATACGCCGCTTGCATTGAATGGGAATTTTTCTTTATTTCTAGGTTTTAATGCATTTCCTAAATTATTTCCTGTTTTGAATGCTAAAGTGTAACCTTGTTTTTTAAGTATCCTTCTTGCGGCATTCTCTAATAGTCCATGGAATTCCGTACTGATATACTTAGTTTTTTCTTTTATGGTAGGTTTGCACGTCTTAGTTTTACTCTTCACTAATTTGTCAATTATTTTTTGGTCGTAGCCATTCGGAACTGCTATCTGTTGTATTATATTAATTTCTTGGTTATAATCAAACGTATTCATGGGTACGGCGAGAACACCTGGTTTTTGATAGCCTAGGGCTGTGTCATATATACTATTGCTTTTAAAATCTACCTGATCATTAATGGATTGTTCTTAAGCTCCTTATAAATTTCAAACTCCTCAAGAGCGTTCAAAAGTCTACCTTTTTTTTGCAAAAATGAAGGGGGGCAAATTTTTGTCGAAATTCGTGTACGAGTGGATGTAATCAATTAAATGTTGGGCAATGTTGGAGTTCAACCATGGTCCACGCAACGATATACACTTTTTACAATTGTCCGGCAAAGTTGGAGTGTTGTAGTTGTTGTGTGTTTTTGTGTTTTTTAAACGTGTGTTCTGTGTTTTTAATGTGTAGTGTGTGAGCGTAACTTGACAATGGGATTACGGTCCCGAAACGCGTCGTAACATTTTAACGACCAAAATAAGTCACACGATGGACCAATAACAGTATTTAATATTATTATTATTATATTATCCTATATCACTATCATTTTAAAGCTTATGTTCCCCGCTATTGAGTGAAAATAGACAAACAGCTTAAAATGCACATTTTCGTTACAAAAATTGATTAAAAAACTTTCATATTATACTTCATATGATTCCCAATGAAAGGCGCCATCTATTAATAATCTATTTAACTAAAATGACAGCTGTTTACATTCCATATGCAAGTGTAATCTATCACACATATCAATCAAATTAAACCAACGTAAATAAATAAACGTAATTTACTTAAGTAAATCAGGGTAAGTACTCCTAGCTTGCGAAATATTCGCACGGGTCAACTAGTTAAATATTATTACTTTACCGGGGTTTATAGACGGCTTTCGTTTAATTTGCTTAGTTTTTACATTCTCCACCCTATACGTAGTATATGGAGAAAGTATTGTTTCCGTCCATATTTTCAAATTTGATTTTTTAGTGGAATTATCTGTTTTGGTGCTCCCTGAACCCCCAAAAAATATTTAGTGGAATTATCTGTGTTGGTGCTCCATGAACCCAAAAATATTTTTAGTGGAATTATTTGTTTTGGTGCTCTCTGAACCCCAAAAAAGTGTTTTTTTTTTTTGGTGATGTCTGTCCGTGTGTCTGTAAGGATGTGTACAGAGCTGGAGACCATACCAACGGTCCGATTTTGATGAAATTTGGTATGTAAGTGTAGTTCTGGAATATCTCCAGGCATTTTTTCATTTTTGATTTTTAAGGGGTTTTATCCCCCCAAAAATGGCAAAAAAACGAGAAAAATCCAAATTTCTCAAAAACGGTTCTAACGATTTTGATAAAATTTGACTTATTTGTAGCCCTTAATGTACCCTACTATATGCAAAAGACCGCATCTTTCTAAAAATTCTCGTTTAGGTAATAATAATAATAACTGATTTTCGGAGTTTTTGGCCAAAAAGGGGGTTGTTTTTCAAAAATTTTCAAAACCTTTTTTCGCGCATCTATATAGGCCTAATTGACATGTTTGGTTCAAATTAGTTCGAAATCGATCGAATAGTTTTAATAATACTGTAATAGGCTAATAATAATAATATAATATGGATGTGTGTTACATGCATCTAATATTTTCCGTGGTAACATTTTCCTACTTTTACAATTCTAAATAACCACCTCCTATGCTACTCTTGGGAAGGTATAAAGTTTAAACTGGGGGCAGTTATCTGGTTCCGTTTATTTTGTTTTAATTTACACTTTTTCTGTGAAAAGAGGGATGTAGATGTTCGAAATCGGATTTTGCTTTTCGTTTGGTTTGTTTTTAACCCACGACTCAAACAGAGGGTTTTTAAAAGTTTAACGTGTGTATCTGTATCGTAGCTCCCAAACGGATGAACCGATTTTGATTTAGTACTTTTTTGTTCTGAAGGTGGCTTGATCGAGAGTGTTCTTAGCTATGATTCAAGAAAATCTGTTTCGGGGGTTTTTCAGATTTGTAATTTATCTGTTATTCGGATTAACTCATTCACTTCGGGTCCATAATGATCGACGGACTATGGAGTAACACAAAGAAAAAAAAAAGAAAGAAAGGACACCACGCACATACAATATGTTTATTGGAAACCCGTACACGGACTTCCAGACCAAAGTGTTATGTTCAGAGCGCGGCAACAGACTGAGCCTTTCTGAACCCCCACCACTCGAACCAACTCCAAGTCTACTGCGCATCTTGAGACCACGGCTTATGCTAGACCTTCTCTATAAGAAGGTCAGATGTAAACGTAACATCTGTCAGATTTAAAATGATTTTGTCAGATGTAAAATGATTGTTAGTTTTATTAGAACTAGTTTGAGTAGAAATCATTTAAAAAAGAGTAGTTGGATTCAAACCTACGGTAGCGTATTGAAACGCCATTCTATCGACTAAGCCACAGCTCTCTGACGATTCATTTTCTTCGATTAACTTTAGCAGGACAAATGATGACGCAAATTTTCCCCGAGTGAAACTGAAGACGTAGTCCAAGACGCAGTAAACATTCGAAATTTCTAATAAAACGCCTACAGCTCTGTAGATATTTTGAGTCTACTTTGAAAGAAAACGCGCATTTTATACTGCTCTTTTGTACAAACCTGGACACAATACATTGTTGAAAATCCATTGTTTCGCGTCTACAGCCTGCTCTCAAATCTTTATTGTTCGAGTTGCATCCTTTTAACGTGCATTTTTAGATTTTATCTTTGAATTCTTTTTTGAATTGTACGTCGGAGGCACTGGAGAGG
>JAGFPH010016980.1:0-18406 GCA_018207615.1 Philaenus spumarius
TATGAAATCACTCGGAGCAAAAACTTTTTTGACAACTTTCACATGCTGCCATTTCGAGTTCCACCGCAGGTGCGGCAACTGACGCTCATTTTGTTGAATAATGAATATTAATCAACTGCTAGAAATGAAATTTATTCGGTATAAAATTCCTCGAAAAAATGCAACGCTACCTCCCATACTATTAGTGAATATACAGTTTGTAACATAGGCTTACCTTTTGTCTCAGATGTGTTGTGGGCAAACGAATGCGTTTAGACATTTGGTTTCACTACAGAATACAAAGAAAATATGTTGTTCAAATCCCAGCACTCCAAACGCCATATTGGTGGGGGGGGGGGGGGTTTGAGACAATTTCAAATGTAAACATAGCTTGAGCGTTAATCATTTAAAAGGTCTTTTAAAAGTAATTATGATGAAAATAAAGTTTTGACGTACATGGTCACGTTTTAAAATGGCGACCATAAACGTGAAACTCTAAACGTGTGGGTTTTTTACTACCAGTTTCAGAACAATTTCCCCCTCTCACACTTTTCTTAAAAAAATGCATAATTTTGGTTAAATGAAAAAATACATATCTAAAAAAAATTCTGGAAGATTCTATAACATTTTGGAATATCTGTCTGGGACATTCTGGAACACTATAACAATATGGAAGCTTCTAGAAGATTCGGGAACATTCTGGAACACTATAACAATATGGAAGCTTCTAGAAGATTCGGGAACATTCTAGAACACTATACCAAAATGGCAGCTTCTAGAAGATTAGGGAACATTCCTGCCAATTTCGGTCACTTCGGCATTCGATTTCAGTTGTTTCAACCGACTTCTCACGCGATGCTCCCTTTCTACACCCATTTCTCTGAACCCAACACCTGCAGTCCAACCTTAAACTTCTTCATGGATGGGATGGAGCACAGTTCCGCAACTTTACGAAGATTTAAAAAAAATGCTTGACCTTAATTTTAAAGAAATTTATATTTTGTATAACTTGATAGATTTAAAATTGTGATAACATCAGCGGCCGACTTTAAACCCCTATTTCGTATCACGTTTTCAGATTCTATACGTAATTGTGAGACGTTTTTATTCTTGGCGTATTTTTGATAAACCCAATAAATTTCGTGTCAATTGGTCCTGACGTTCTTATTTTTATATTTTCGAAAAACTTTCTTATTTTTGGGGGGGGGGGGGGGGGGAAACTTTCTAAAAATGTTTGAAATGACATGTCTATCAAGTTGCACTATAAAAAGGACTCATATAATTTAAATTTTAAAAAATGTAAATTGTGTGCTTAAGACCACACGGGGGAAGTATAAACTTTAGAACGCAACTTACGAAATGAGGAAGCACAATGTCCATTTTAACACAACTTACGAAATGAGGAAGCACAATGTCCATTTCAGAGGTATTACAATTAAACTATGTATTGTGTTCATATTATAACGGGTTATGCCTCTGACGTAGGACAATCTGTTACACTTATACTCAACTCAAATATACTAAACTAGCAATGTGTTCGTGGCCTAACCGGCTAAGGCACTAGTCTAGGGTGATGGACTCTGCTGGTTCGAATATCGGCAAGACCAAAACTTTTTTCAAACAGACGGAATAGAGCGTTTCACAATAGAGCGTTTCAGGAAATGCGTGATTGAATAGGACGTTTCACAAAATGCGCAACGGTAAAATTCGATTCACCCGCCAGCAAACATAGCGCCGAGGTAAACCTATAGAAGTTAACACTTCAAAATTACCGTTTTAAAATTAGCGAAAACCTCGAAAATCATGTCCATTAAAATATGTGTATTTTTGTTTGTAACAATTAAAATATTTGTTAGTTTTAGTGCTTTTCCTACCAACTTGAGGCAACACATAACTTTAGATTGATTTAACAAATAGACAGTAGATGCCCTGTTTCGCTTAATTCCACTAATCACTAAAGATTGTGTTTCTTTTTTTGCGGAAAAAAACAACTTTGAAAAAAGTTAAAAAGTTTGAAATCCGTTCGCTGTTCCACGCTAAAGTTGGCGGTTTATTTGATCAAGGGGCCAAGGATAGGCAATGTGTGTGCACAAAATGTAAGCAAATGATAAATCTATTGACCTACACCTACACTGATAGTCTCCCGCTCCTGCTAGAACAACATTGTTTCTCTTTTTTTCTTTTCTTTTTGGAAGAGTCCCTTACACAACATATCCGCATGAGGCATCAACGGCAGTCGAAATTGTTTAAGCATTTTTTTTTTAATATTTTTATTTGATTTATTTTTTTGATGTTGAAAATGGTAATTTTTGAATTTTTTAGCAATCAAATAATGTATGTCTTAAAACCGATAAATTTCAGAGAAAAATTGCAAGAGGCATTTTTTTAAATGATCCAAACTAAAAAAAGTAAATGTGTGCGGTCGTGGGACCCCCGTCAGGAACGAAGTTCATCAGCCTTTACGTAAATTCTTTACCAGCCTTAACGGCAACAGACACACATAATTTTAATGTTTCAGTTGGCGTTTATTATTAGTTTGTTTTTTATACAAATATTTACTATTTCCATACGTTTAATTTTATTATAATAAAGGTTTATAATAATTACAGTAATTATAACATCATAGCTAAGACGGAAAACACAGTTAAATGTCCATTCATTGTGAATACATTCAATAAACATAAAATGTTGGTTCATCAGTCTAGGCCTAACCTAAAATTATTGTGCGTATGTTTAATTTATTTTACCTGACTTAATGGCAACATACATGCAATAATTTTAGGTTAGGCCTAGACTGATGAACCTACATTTTGTGTTTATTGAATGTATTTCAGCGCTTGACGATATTTTCTGAACTATGCCGGACGGAACCGATCGTCTCTTAATTTAAATTGATGAACCAAAACACATGTTTCTTGAATGTGTTTACATTCATTGCCCATAGAAACCAATTTAATAACGCTTTTTCGTTACTCGTATTTTCTATTATTAATTGCCATAGCAACCAATTAATAACACTTTTTTTCGTTACGCATTACATTTTCTATTCGTTAACTCCTACCGCAACCCGCGTTAAGGGCTTAAATGTTCGTTCCAAAACATTTTTACAATTTATTTAAAAAAATGTTTAAACAATTTTGACTGTAATACAACTATTTGAACTTTTTAAGTTTATGTTTACAACTTATACATTAAGTTTTCTGTTGTTATTGTAGGAATAATAATGTACGGGGTGTCCCATGAAGAGGTTTACACGTTTGATTTTGTATAGCTTGCCCATTAATGCATCGATCTTTTTGAAACTTTACACTCCCCACAATAGAGGCTTTAAAAATGTTCTGTAAAAAAATTTCTAGCTGTGCAAAACTTGCAGAAACGAAATGGTGGAACAATGCTGTTCGGAACACTAGTCTAGCTCAGGTTTATAATCACCTCTTGAAATATTTACGTGGAATTTGTAATAAATCTATACTTTTCAATAAGGAATGCCTGGATGAACACCAAGGATCGAAGTAAATCAATCCCGTAGTACTGACATACAGTCTACGCACTCACAGTGCCAAGGCTACGACTACCGCCCGTGAGGTTATTGATTGGGGGACGTCTGTGCGTACTGGGGGCTGCGGGGAGATAACCACGCTCACTATTTGCTATACGGTTCGTTATTCTTCATCCAGTGAATAGGGTTTTGTAACACCGTATTACGTCACCCAATATACCGAGCCCCGAGCTGCGTTTTACGAAAGAAAATAATATAATTGCCAATTATTTTATTGCACATCTTCAGTACCGTACGAAGTTATACGCAGCGCAACGTCGAGATATTCTACCGGAATTAAATAATTCGATCACACAGCTATACCACTGTCGTAAGTTTGGCGAACTTTCAAAATTAAATTTATATGTTTTACGGTTCTAAACAAACATGTTGGGAAAGTGGTGTACTCACGAAGTCACCGAATAGTTTAGTAAAAATATATTAGTAGAATTCGTTCCACTCGCAGCGGAAACGCTCGCTTTGCGAGTTTGCACTTTGACCTTGCGGCCTCGAGTTATGGACTGCTTCGCTCACATAACCCGGCCGTCGGCCTCGGATCAGAAGATGGCCCCACGTGGATTTCTGAACCGTTTATTTTTATGGTACTTTAAGTATTGATCGTATTTGAGGGAACCAAGCGAGCTATGAGGTCGTGTAAGAAAAACAAAATGTTCAGAATAATATCCTACATTAATTTGTGAAGATAAAACCCTAAAAAAGATTCATTCTAGAACGAAAAATTTCAAAAAATACATTTACTTCCGGTCAAAAAACGTGCTTCCGTGTATTGAATTTTTTGGCTAACGTACTCGTCCGAGCGACTTAAGGGTCTGCTCCAGTAAACGAGAAAGCAACCAGAAACGCAACCGCTTCTCACTGTATTCCTATCTAAACAGTGCAATTTTTCTTGCAACTGAACGCTTTGACATTGCCTCACTTCAAACCATTTTGTAAGTCTATCTTTTTTAACTGAGTGTTGAAAAAAAAACTGAATATTCTTTATAAAATTTCTTATCCGGCTTGCAAATTATTTTTCATTATTAATTTTTTATTGTGTTAGGAAAAAAATTCAAACTTTGTACTTACAAAATGTCAGTTACTTGACAAATGAAAGAAATTTAAAAAAATGTAAATTGCAAGACGGACGAGACCTTGCAAACAATTTTATGATAAAAAGTAAACGAAATAAATGGTTTGGAATTTAACATTGCTCTTGTGGTATACAAGTCCAAGATGGCCGCCACTACAGCAGACCCTTAAACAACCAACGTGTGTACCAAATTTAAAACAAATCGGACTTAAAATGCGGCCGTTATAGTGCGAACACACACATATATATACAATTTTAAATAAAATCCCAAAACGTGTTCTGGGGGCCATGATCGGAGCTCATTTACTACTCCCGACCTTAGGCAACACCACCTATAATACAAGGCCTCAGCGCTCAGGCGTGACGTCAGCAAAGGAAGGCCTAGGCTCACGTAGTAAATGCAGCTGTATAGAAATCGTTCGCTTTATTAACAAGCTCAAACTGTAATTTTGTAGTCACAAATTATTTTCAGCTCTAAATTTTGTCTTTATAAGAATAATATATTTATTTCTATTCATATTTATTGATATTAAATTAAAAGAATATTAATATTTATAAAGATTTAATCTTGAAATATGAAATGTAAAAAAATACGTTTTGCATTTTTTTTTTGTTGTAAACAATACCGGTATTTGCTTTTTATGAACTTTATAAAACATCCTAAATATTATAGCCTATATGCCCTAATTTAAATTAGTAGCCTTTCAAATTGCATGCTATATTTTTTTTAGAAAAACAAAATACTAATTACAATAGTAGAACTAACATCTCTGTAGGCCTAATTATTAGCCTACAGCTTCAGGTTACTAAGCTTTCTATTATTATGTTCTTTGCCAGACTAAATTTGGTCTGGTTTAGAATCCAACCAGTTGTTTCTAATACACTTTAACAAGTGAACTAAATCAAAAGGCCTATCTTTATCACAAGGATGAGGATACACAATGTTTGTAGATTGGTTCTGGGCGAACATTCTCATTGCTTTACTATTTATGGCATTGTTGTCACTGGTAACACAAAATATTTTGTAGCCTATTTCTTCTAAATTAGCTATAATTGTTGTTATGAACTTGAAAAGTATTTAATGATCTACATTAGACATTGGTGATATATGTATAACTTCTTTAAAACTTGAGTTAATGCAGGTTATCATAAAAACAAAGCGATAGATGCTAAACAAGTATTATTATAAGCTGTACCTAACATTTCCAGCTTTATAATCTAAGTATGGTTTAATGTGAATTTCATCTATTAATTAGTAATACCATGTGCTTTTAATTTTATTTTATGTAGGCTATTTAAAAACTTGTCTTGCATATTTAAGAAAACATTGCCTTTCTTCCAAAGTTGGATCACTTAGAAATTTATTACAAACTGATTTAATGTTTTCATGGTGTGGTAATATAAGAGAAGCTGAATCTTTTAAAAATTTGTAAGCATGAGGACTAATTGTAAAAATGAATAAGGCTAAAATCAAGGACGTGCTACATGAATATCTGTATCTTTCTTTTAAATTGGTATGCAGTTGCAATTGTTCGCAAATGAGTAATAATCCTGTATCTTTGTCATCAGTTATATTTAAAAGAATATCTAAAACATGCTTTATGATTTGTGTTTTTATTTCTTTCTTGTGATTGTCAATAGGCCTAATATCATTTTAATCACTTCATGAGCATGCTTCTATTTTATTTAGGCCTAATACCTCATAAATCTCATTTATATTGTTTGTAATCAAGGATGTTCTACTTTTATTTTCAGAGCCATACAAAAATAATTCTACTTTCAAATTTTCATTTATTACAATTGCATAGGTCACAATTATTTAATAGGTCTTGGCTTGTATTGTATTTAAATATATTGTTACATTGGTTTTATTTTTAATTTTAACCCAATCTTCAGGAATGTTAAAACATTTTAAAACATTTAGGAACTCCGCATAATTACAATAACTTGGTGTTTCTTTGTATCTTAAATATCCTTGTTTACTCTCTTCTAGGGCTATAAACAACATATTTTGTTCAATTAACTTCTTTTTTCATCGCTGCTCAGACGAAATTTAGTATTTTTTGGAGATAGTGGGGACAATTAGGAAATAGGCGAAGAACTGCATTTGTATGAAGGCGAGGACACTTTAAATTTACTGTAACAATTGGCGTAAATTTACGGCGTAAGTTTACTTTACGACCCTAGGCTATAACCTTTGGCAACAGAAGTGCAAGAATAATTAAGAAAAAGTCTAAAAGGTTCTAACCTATGGTATTTAGTGAACAGTATGTTTACTTGTATTCAACATTTAACAGTAGAATGTAAAATAATGTCGTTGTCTGAAAAAATATCAGGCTAGGGTCGAATAGTAAAGTAGAATGTAAAACAACGTCGCTGTCTGCAAAAATATTAGGCTAGGGTCGAAAAGTAAATTTAATATTTGACCCTAGCCTAATATTTTTTGCAGACAACTACGTTGTTTTACATTCTACTGTTAAATGTTGAATACAGGTAAATATACTGTGACTAAATACCATAGATTAGAACCTTTTAGGTTTATTCTATTATTTTTACATTTCTGTTGCCATAGGTTAGCCTAGGGTCGAATAGTAAATTTGCGCCTAACAATTTGTCCTGATTTTAAATCTTGTTCTGTTGTCCAAGTAATATATGCTCGTTGTAATTATAAAATGTAACTCACAAACCTTGGTATATTTTGTCGGTGTAAATGATACACGGGGAATAGCAGTAATTCATTTATTTAATAGGTTAACTTCTTTTAGGAAACTAAATATGTGGACCTTCTGTCCATTTATATAATTTCCTTTACAACCGGAACACAACACTTATTAGGCATTTTATAGATTATGTTAACACTAAATGAAGCACATAAAACAAAACAAAGTAACCTCAAAATATCTTGATCTTAACCAACTGTCATGTAAAACAAAGCTTGAGATAAGCTGAGACATCTATCGGATTTATCTGGCGAGAAAATGATGGCCTTCTTATGCTGACGTCACGTCACTGTGACGTCAGAGCCCGTAGGCCTTGTATTATAGGTGGTGTTGCCTTAGGCCTTACAATAGCTCATCTTTCCTATGGAAATTCGCTAATAATACCGTTGAAAATTGGTTCTAAGGAGTTGAATTAGTTTTTTAATCGGAATTTTTTTAAACTAATAAATCAACTCATGCATATGTTTTTATCGTATGTTATAGTAAATGACTTCACAATTTAATTTACTTCCAGATAAAACTAAAAAATTTGTAAATTAAATAAATATTTGAACCTCCTACAGGACTGGTTATTGAGTGGGGATGATGCTAAGGACTTTTTGGATGTCGTCGTCTAGTCTAATGGAACATTGTCGTGTGTGTGTGTGTGTGGGAGGGGGGTGAGAAAGAGACAGAAAGTAGTTTTTAATTTGTGTATAGAAGAGAGTATGCGTAATTAAAATTTAGTTACAGTAAGTTTATATATATCTTAATTGTTGTCAATCCTTTTCATTAGTTTTAATATGTTAGTTTAGCTTTTCGTTTATTCATTCGTCTTTTCGTGGTTTTTCTTTTGCTCTTTTTGTGAATGTTTTACCAATAATATGTTTTTGTACTTGATTACAAATTTTTCTGCTCAGATAACACTTATGTTTACTCTTTATTCCAATTTACTCCTGTAACCTTAAAACAGGTGTGCCCTAGGAGGTTGTAAAATATTTTATTGCCCTTATAGTAGTTGTTTTGTGTTGTATTAAAAAAAAATATGTTTCATTTTATATTACATTTTATTATTTCATACTTTATTGTGATCTATATGTTCTAATGTTCTTATTTCGTATGTGTTTGTATATATAAATCAATATTAAGAAGGGGAGAAAGTTTCAGGACGTGTTCTACAAGTGAAAGTGAAGAAAAAGTTTTATCTAAAAATAGGTTTGGAATGCTTGGTTTTCCAGTTATCGATCATTTTGTTTTTTGTAAAAAATACTTAATATCTTTTAATGTAGGAAAAATATATTGAACGCAAATTTTTGATACAATTTGGTATGACATCTTTTACCCATGTATAAATATCCAAAACCATTTTTCTTTTCAAAATGGTGGTCGTTAAAAATTTGTAATATAAAATATCCCGAAAACCGCTAAATTTACAAACATTTTCCAACCAAAATTTCCTGTTTTAATGACAATCATAACGGGGTTTTTATTATTTCTGCACCTTAAAAGATAACCGAAGTAATTGGCTAAAAACTAAGAAATTTTGTATCTTGGCAGTTGTCCGTAATATTAAAAATTACTCCAGAACCAAATCATGAAAAAAATCATGTAAATATAGTCCATAATACATTATTACAAACTTACAAAAAAGGTTGTTTACACCAAAACAAATCAGAACAGTAAACAAAAATTTTAAGTCACTTCGAAAATGTATTTTAAAATTACGTTAAAGACATAAAGAAAATTAAAAATAAATAAGCGGTACCAGAAACTGGCACATACTTTCTCACAAATATATTTAAATTATTATCGGGCAATGCATTGCGTGCTTCGCACGCCAACCCCCATGTAACTCCAACTGTGACTTCATAATTGTATTAAAGTAGGAGAGGGGATAGTACATTAAAGTAGGAGAGTAACTAATAAATATTATTATTTTTATTACCTAAAGAGAAAACTATTCGTTCGATTTCGAACAAATTTTGCACCAAACATGTCAATTAGGTGTGTATAGAGTCACGAAAAAGGTTTTGAAAAATGTAGAAAAACAACTTCCTTTTTTGCCAAAGAAACCTCAAAAATCAGTTATAATTATTATAATTAGTTAAACGAAATTTTTTTGAAAGATGCGGTTTTTGAATATGGTAGGGTACATTAAGCGCTACAAATAAGCCAAATTTCATCAAAATCGTTAGAGCCGTTTTTTTATAAAAAAATAATAACTGATTTTTTAGGGGTTTTTTGGCCAAAAAGGGCGTTGTTTTTCAAAATTTGTCAAAACCTTTTTTCGTGCATCTATACAGTGTTTGGTGCAAATTTGTTCGAAATCAATCGAATAGTTTTCTCTCTAGCTTTTTATACAAAGCTAGAGAGAAAACTATTCGATCGATACATATATATACATACATACATAGACATACATATACCAGACAGACATTTTGTAAAAACCAATTTTTTCAACTCAGGGGGTCCAAAACGTATATATCCACAAAAATCTTGACATCGATTTTTTTTGCGATCACAATACTTTCTCTATACTATAGTAAAGTAAAATGAAAGAGCTATTGAAAAAAGAATTACTGATTTAAAAGTAAGAATCAGTTATTGTTTCTCCGTTTCTTCCTGAATCACTCTGTATACGAGGGATATAAGTATCTAATGTAATCTAATTATGCCATCATAATTATGAGAGCGGAGCGAGTACGTTTTTTACTTAGTGTAGATCTAAGTTTCGATTCTCACCACATAAGCTTTCAACTTTAAAAATCTACCTAGAAGACTATAAAGTATAGATTCATATCTATGCTATAAACACACACTGTTCAGCTCCAATGGGTAGAGATTACATATTCCCAGATATATATATAGGTTTCCTAACAAGGCATTGTTAGCTCTGTACAACTTTCCCCGTCCTTTTACTCTGAACGTCAGGTTATGTTGGTGCCTCTTACTATTGCCACGATAATTAAATTTTGTTTGCATAATCGTTTTTTGGTTTTGTTTTTCAGGGAATAGAAAGTACTCACAGAAATTAAGTGAAAATTATATCTTACTTTGTTAATCTGTAAAATAGTAAGGCGTTCTATTGTGAAAATCACGATTTTCGTTGATATTTTCCCTGTTGACATTTTCTCGAGCGTCTATATACACAAGCGGCTTTGTCCTGACTGACATAGAATCAACGTAGAACAAAATCTACTTAAGATACAAATACGAACATTTAAAAGTATATTTCTTATGGAGCCATGGACGCACATTTAGAAAATATTTTATTTTAAAGTGTAAAAATTGTGAAAATTCTGATAAAACAGTTATTCAGAGCAAAAACTTAGCAACACATGTTTGTTTACATTCATTACCATAATTAACAAACTTAGAAAATTTAGAATAAGTTTATTATCCTTCACAACCAACAGCTTTTTGGGTTAGATTAACAGACTAAAAGCTAACAGAAACAAAAAATGCTTACTGTATTATAATTCAATCATGTGCTGTTACATATTATAAATAAAACAGCTGATTTGGATAAAAATTTTAGGTTAGGTTACAGTGAACCAAAACACGTTTATTGTCAACCAATTTGGCAAATTTAGAATCAGTTAATTATTCTTCGAAACTAACAGTTTTTTCTAGATTAGGTAAATAACAAACAGCTTACTGTATTATAAGACAAACATCTGATTGTTTCCTTTAGTTGGTAATGTCAAAATTTGTTTGAAATGTTGATGATTTAATATTTAAATATTAATGTTGAAATTACAGTATAACGGATGCCACAATTCGAATTATTGGGTAAGTTCGTGTATATTTCGATCTCTGTCTTACATTAGCTATCTTATATTAGGTCACCGCACAATCGTCATTTCCGTGAAAATCTGAGAGTATATAATAATCTTTGCATTGGCTTCGTTATGGGTCGCCGCCGGGCTTGGTGAGCGAAGCAAGCAGGGGTGGAGCCTTTAGTATTTGTTTACATGAACATAATAATAATATGATTTTTGTAATATGAACATTTCGTATACAGTTAGTGGTATCATAGATCATGAATAATAAAATAGATCATGCACGCATACGGGGGCTTTGTACCGAAAAAAAGGTCGTCGGGAAAATAGTGAATGATCGCGCCGCGAGGTAGCGCTAGGGAGAAACCATTGGTATTATTGGTGCTTCACACCGCTTCCGTCGTTTCCCCAATAGATAGCGCCACACTATCGTCGAATTTCCAGTGGATTGAAATATTGCATTGGATCGGAGTTCTATTAGGTTATCCAAATACAATGGTGGTATCAGGGGTCAAACATTGTTACACAAACTTCCACAAAAGGTAACAACATTTTAACAAACGGCAGTAGTAAAACAGCGTTAAACTTAATTAATTTGTGGTTCTTACGCTTACTTTGCTCAATGATTGCGCAATGATTATACGACTATATTTGTTGCAGGAGACAAGCTGGCATCAGGAGCGACCAACTTGCTGGCTTCGGGCCAAATTGCCCTGAACGAGTTGGAGGCCTGGTTGATCTACCAATGTCTGCCTAAGGATAATATGCCCTGTAAGTATGCGCTAGGTTATTTATTATTTTAACCGTTAAATTTCCACTCTATTGTTTCTCTTTAGCGTAAGTTTACAAAACGCCTCCCTAAATCACCACTGCCTGATTAACCATAATACAATAGGACCCCGTCAGGGACTTGTGTTAGCACTATCTTGGACAGAAAAAACACAAATGTTTAATATAATCAACTGCATGTCCCAGCTTGAAGATTTTTTAGCGTTTTAGTCATGCAATGTTATTTTTGAACATACAAAAACTGCAATCTAATTTTCCAATTTAGCAACAGCATTGAAGATATACCGGGTGTCCGGAAAGTCTGGAACGGTTTAATACTTCGTATATAAGGCAAATTTGAAGGTCGATGTGATTGAGGAACCTACTCTATGTAAAAATACTATTTTATTAACATTTCAAAAAAGTTTATCCGCCATCTTGAATGTAACTTCGTTTTTTAAATGGGAAGTTGGTAATGTGATACATCACTTCGATGTAGAATTTCAAGAGAAAACCAACGGTGAATTTTGCACATCCATATCTTTAACCGATATAAAAATGGCGGCAAAAAACAACGAAATCGTGCTTTTCGATTTTGCAATATTTTGCTGTATTTTTTTGTTAATATAAATTATTATTCTTTTCAGATTCAGATTTAAATAAGCTTTCAAACGATATGCTACAGAACGATATTTGGTCGAACCACTAGAAATCAATTTTGAAAAATCAAAATGGCTGTTACTTCCTTTAAAACTCAGGAAAGTAAATTTGTAGGTAATACTCTACCAAATTTCAGTTTTTTTTTTTAATTTGATGACTTATTGTTTACAAGTGGATCGAACTACTACACTTTATTGTAAATATATATATATTTCTCCTCGATATCATCATATATATATAATTTCTCAAAGGTGTTTTTTGTGGCAACGCCATATCTCCCTTATTCCTTCATAAATATTAATGATTCAAATATAATTTCAAAGCTTTTGTTCCCCGCTATTGACGGAAAATATACAAATAGCTTAAAACAAATGTTTTGTTAAAAAATAGTTTAAACAAACTTATATGAAAGTTCATATGATTCCTACAGTGACTAGATAGAGACAGTGCGGTCGTACGGGAAGCGGCCGCCATGTTTAACCTAAATATAATATTATCTGCTCAGAAGTATAATGTAAATAATAGTGTCTCTTTGTAATTAATTAGTATAATAGAAATGATTTCTTTGTTTTCTGTTTTTATGATGGAAAAACGAGTGATTTAATTGTTACAGTTTGAAATTGATATTGAAATTAAATGATAAAAACTGTGTTTCTTCTTAAAAAGTGTATTGTGTTATTTCGTGTAAAAAGATATAACAAATAGAATATAAATAGACTAGTGGCTTGTAGGGGCTAAAGCCCCTAATTTATGTTCCGTTACTGATACATAACGCGAAATAAACTATGTAGTCATTTTGAAAACTTTATTTATTAAAACAAAGTATTACAGCAAAACATCTTTGAAAACAATATTCTTTGTGTAATATCCACAGTTATCTTTTCCCTGTTCACTGGTCTTTTTGATGACTATTTTTACATCTTGAGGTGTTTTTACTCGGCTAAAGGCCACATAAAGCTGGCCGTGTGTGAAAACTGATGACGGTAAGTAAATGCCGATTTTGTCAAAGGTTTGACCCTGAGCTTTATTAAGTGTTACAGCAAATGATATCCGTATTGGAAATTGTATTCTTGTCATATGGAAAGGCATGGTAGGGTCTGTTGAAATGATTTTTATCCTTGGTAAGAAAATTACAGTACCTTTTCCAAACCCTGATATTATTTCTAGTTTTAGACATTTGTCATACATTTCCAACACCAACATTCGCACTCCATTTACTAAACCGGAACCCATATTCATGTTCCTTATTAGCACAACAATTGTACCACATTTTAACTTTAGTCTATGAGGTGGCATTCCTGAAGGAGTTATAGAATTTATATACTCAACTGGGATGTTTAATTTCTCGCTTGGGTCGTCTGATAACACTTCATCCACACTGCAATACTCTTTGAAATCACCTTCAATTAAATTTAAAACATAATTGTTAATTCTATCGCAGTTTTCATTCAAAGGACAGACTATTACATGATTGCAATATTGTCTAGCAATCTCCTTATTTATTGAGTCGCCAAAGACATGCCTGATCAGTAAATCCTCTGAAATTATATAATCTTCAGGAATGTTAATAGAATCTGATCCTCTGTCACTTATTAATGTTCCATTGCCTATTTGAAGAAGCCAATTAGAAAATAATCTCTCACCATCATTTGCGCGCATATTTTTTTTCAAATGGATGAGTGTAATGTATTTCCAAACTCTGCTTCTTTGAATGCAAGATTCAATTATTTGTATTCTACCAGATAACGGTACCACAGGCAAAACCTGCCTAAAATCACCACCAAAAAGGACTACTTTACCACCCATGTGCATTTGTCCATATACTGGGTCCAAACACTTCATTACATCTTTTAGTAGACGGTCTATACAATCAACAGCTGCAGCAGGTACCATCGAAGACTCGTCTATTATAATTATAGAAGCTTCTATGATAATAGTAGCTTTATCGGAATTAGCCTTGATTGATGAGACCGATGAGGGTAGTACGGGTACAGGAAGGCTAAATAAACGGTGTAGTGTAGTGCCTCCGTCTAAAAGAAATGCTGCTATCCCAGTCCAAGCACCTGCTAAGGCAATTTGACCTCGACGTCGGATTATTTTCAAAAGTCTTATTAAGTCTTATTATTAATAATGAAAGTCTTTCCACATCCCCCAGCAGCTTCTAAAAAGAATAGTTTCTCTTCCGTATCCCCTGATATTGCATTTAAGATTCGATCAACGACCATCTTTTGTTCAAAATTAAGCTTATTATACATGTCTACGCAAAAAACAGCTTGTTCCTGCAGATTGTATGTGGGGTTTTCAATCGCGACATCAGGTGGAACTGGTAGGCTGAGAGTAGCACAGTTGAATCTATTTTCTCTCAGAATATTTTGGATTTGTCTTAATGATGTCATTTCTGCTTCATGAGGATCAATGTCATTCATATCTTCGGTTAGTTTCTCTTTGAAGGTAGTCCATAATGTTAAAGGTGACGTTGGTTCACAGAAACAGCAAATGAATGCAAATAATTGTCTGAGCTGATGTGGCATTTGTATATTCTGTAAATCCTCCAAGCAACGGTGCCATTCTTGATCGTTTTGAAGGAGTCCACGTGAAAAACTGCCTCTTTAAAAGTATCATATGTTGTACCATTGTAGTGCCGTAAATCCTCAAACGATGTAGCACCCTTAACATGAAGTAATAATATGCGTAAATAAAACCTATTTGAATCATTAGGTGCCACATTATACATCCTTCCTATAACTTTACCACCCCCTCTCTGTCGAGGAATCCTCGCATTACCTGCAAACCGATAATGTTGCGGAATTTCATTGTATAAATACTGGCGGGCAGTTGGTTCGCGGTTGTTTAAATCAAACCATGCTGTGAGAGTTGTATGCTTTTCTTGAGATGAATTGAGTGCAGCCTGTTCATTTCCTTGTTTGAAATATACGTTATGATGTCCCTCTTCATGAACTGCCAATCGAATAATTACATGAGATTGTTCATGCATCTCATTAGAATGGAGGCGCCAAATGCTCTCATGAGAACTTACATATCGCATATTTGAAAAGATTTTAGTTTCATCGTAGACTATTGCATTGTTAGGTCGATTAACATTACTTACAAATTCTATGCATGCAGAATCATAACCTTTATATACATACTTAAATAAATACTTTACAGAACGACTGTGGAACAAATTTCTACATTAATGTGCGCATTATACTTAAGTAACATATAATTATTATAAGGGACAACATCTCTATTATCAACTTGGTGGATACCTTTTCTTGCAACCATTATTTCTTCGTCGGTAGTTAGGGTATCCATTGTTATTTTCTATAGTTTCCTCTAGAAACTCTTTTGGGTATTTCTTAGTGCAACAATTGTTTTTCATGCAAGGACATTTATTATTGCGTTGACCACATGGTCCGTGTATCATATTCCTTACGACAATATTACGAAGTGTAGGAAATTCTTGTGGATCTGGTAGTTCGGCACAGACGCATTGGTCAATTTGAGCTGGTTCTCGGAACTTTGATCCTTCATCAAGAATCAATAGCATATGGCAATGTGGCAGGCCACGTTTTTGGAATTCTATTACATAAACATATGCATTTACCATTCCGAAAACATTATTTTTCAATACATCTCTTTTTATTTCATTTAGTTTTCCTCTAAATACCCTAGAAACAATGTCAGGACGATCTGTTGGGGTTTCGTTTGCATTAAGAGACAAAAGTATCTCTGGCCAATTAGGATTACAGGTAATTGTCAAAAAAATATCTGGCTTACCAAACTTTTGAACGATTGCCATGGCGTCTTGATACCTTTGAATGAAGATGGTAGCACAACAATTTTACCTGCAGTAAGATTATTAAGTTGAGCTCTATTCAATACAAAATCTTTGAGACCCTTGTAATGCTCGACTCGCAGTTCTGACTGATGGTTTCTTATGTAGTTTAATCGCTCGCCTTCGACTCGTGTGTACATGTCCACAACAAACTGTTGAAATAGTTTTTTTGAGGCATGAATATGTGAGAACCCCCCACGGATCGCTAATCCGTAACACGCAAACTGTGACATTGTTAGCCTTTCCCGATGTCTTTGTCTTCTTTGGCCATTGTGAATTAATTTTGGATCCCATCCAGGTTCTCCAAAGGGAAATAAAAGGGGATATACCATTGGGTCGCAGTAAGGGCTCATAACCGATAGCAGTGTGGGTCTCCACCTTGTCGGTGGTGAAATACGACGTAACGGTTTTGTGGTGGCTCTCCCTCAGTGGAACTGAAAACTACAGCTATTTCATCAGCGCTAGGTTTATTGAATCTTCTCATATCCATTGGAATATTGTCGATAAAACGAATTTCTAGGCTGCGGTTTTGTTCCTCGTGCTGAATTATATCAGCTGCTTTTTTGTAGGTTTGAGCGTAAGGGTTAATAGATAGTATGTTTGTTAACTTAGTTAGTGTATCTTGTTTTAAATTCTTATTTTCATTCCGTTGCAGCCGTATCTCAGTTGCTACTGACGTGTTAATGAAATACAATTGACCATATGAGGGTAAATCACCATTTAGGGGTAAAAAGTCAGAAATATATCGATGAATTTGTCCTTGAACTTTGAAATAATAAGGTCCGTTTCCTGGAATATCTTTCTGTGTAGCAGAAAAAGACGCGAAACCCATTACACTGTTATATTGCCTTATGTGTTTTATGAAATTTGAATCATGCAGCATTAATTCTTTTAGTTCGTCATTTATTTGTGGCTGTGGCATAATAATTAATCCATTGCAACAACATGCGTTGAAATGTCCATTTGTGGCCTCCTCTGAAAAATGAAATGCTCCACAGTGATTGCAAGTCTTGTTTAGAAGACCTAAACTATGAGACACAACAATTAATTCATTTTCCAAAGGTTTTCTGAAAGCGGGTAATCGTTGTATGACATTGTTCCCTTGTGGATCTCTTTGGTCTCTTATTCGCCGATCTGCATTACGTCTGTCCGCTACATTCCTGAACACTCTCCCACGTCTTGCTGGTCTTCCCCTAGTTGATAACATGATAGAATTTTTGTAAAATTTTAAGAAAATTATAATGAATTTTCTATTTTTTTTAACTTTATAAAAGTTAATATAAAAGCCACACAAACTTCCAAAAATCACACCACTTAGGTTTCTCTTCTATAAAATTATTGTCACCTGAGGATCAACTAAAAGTCAATAATAATATAATAATTTAAATAAAACCATTTAAAATATTAAAATTACTTGTGTGTGTCAACGTTTATCTTTTATAGGTTAATAAGTAACACATTTTATTTAACAATATAATTTACATTAACTGTCATATTATTTTACAGAACAGCTGTTTTATTGTTTTTATTTATTTATTTAATACCACGGTATATCTTATCTTCTAAAGCGAGAGATAATTAATTGTCTGTCTGCTAAATGGATCTGGAATCTCCGTCTAAGGATTTTTGATTTTATATGGGGCTTTTGGCCACGAGAAATCGATTGGAAATGGTCACCAGTCTGGGAAAATTCGTTTTCTACGTCTTTTTATTAAATTAAAAAGTGAAATTTGTCCATTTTAAACAATACAAAGCACAGCTGATGCAAATGTTTTCAATGCCATTACAATAATCATCTGCTTTCTTTTAAACTGTATATTTTATTAGAGGTAAGCCTAATGTTGTATCTATTTATAGTTACCATGGCAACGAATACTTCTGCTAAATAAACATACCCTTTATTTAGTTGTTTAATGTTATAGGCCTAACCTAAACGATGTTCACGGAAATTTGCAATAATAGTTATTGACGTGAGCGAACTAGGCCCTAGGCCTAAATCGATATTGAAATATTAAACTTTAATTTAGGCCTGACTTATTTCTGAGGCATAGC
>JAGFPH010016981.1:6063-17912 GCA_018207615.1 Philaenus spumarius
TTATCCTTCATCCGATTGTTTTGACAGTTACACCATCCGATAGGGAATCAAAAGGGCTACAAAAAAGGTGTCTTGACATTTTTCGTTAAAATGTACGGTTTTAGAGTAATTTAGGTTTGTAATTTTCAAACAGCCGCCATTTTGAAACGCATTATTGGATTTAATCGTTTATTTTTCTTGATTTATATCATTGTCAGCTTAAACTTCATGCCAAGTTTGAACTCAATCAGTAAAACCGTTCTGTAGATATGAATTATTTTGTACAAAAAACAAAATGGCGGATATCTCGAAAACGAAGCGTTTTCGGACCCATGTTTATATGAACTTTTTTCATTATTTTGACGAGAGAAATACACCGTAGAAGTTTGTCGGGTTCCTCCTGGGACACCCTGTATACAGGGTGTATCAGGAAGAAACGGATAGAATTGCAGGACGTGTTCTACTGGTGAAAATAATGAAAAAAGTTCATATAAACATAGGTCCGCAAACGCTTCGTTTTCCAGATATCCGCCATTTTGTTTTTTGTACAAAATAATTCATATCTAGAGAACGGTTTGACTGATTGAGTTCAAACTTGGCATGAAGTTTAACCTGTCAATGATATATCTCAAGAAAAATAAACGATTAAATCCAATCATGCGTTTCAAAATGGCGGCGGTTTGAAAATTTCAAACCTAAATTACTCAAAAACTGTACATTTTAACGAAAAATGTCAAGACACCTTTTTTGTAGCCCTTTTGATTCCCTATCGGATGGTCTAACTGTCAAAAAAATCGGATGAAGGATAATAGCTAAGTTAAAAGGTAATGACAACAAATGTCCATACAATATTGTAGTATTTACTGTGTTGGTATAGGATGCCGGGTTGAACAAACCAATTAGTACACATAACTTAACTGTTATCCTTCATCTGATTATTTTGACAGTTACACTATCCGATAGGAAATCAAAAGGGCTACAAAAAGATGTCTTGACAATTTTCGTTAAAATGTACGGTTTTGGAGTAAATTAGGCTTGAAATTTTCAAACCGCCGCCATTTTGAAACTAATGATTGGGTTTAATCGTTTATTTTTCTTGAGGTATATCACTGTTAGGTTAAACTTCATGCCAAGTTTGAACTCAATCAGTCAAACCATTCTCTAGATATGAATTATTTTGTAAAAAAAAACAAAAAGGCGGATATCTGGAAAACGAAGCGTTTGCGGACCTATGTTTATATGAAATTTTTTCATTATTTTCACCAGTAGAACACGTCCTGCAATTCTTTCCGTTTCTTCCTGATACACCCTGTATATCGTGTTGCATAACAGGACACAGTTTTTTTTACATATCTGACCCTCTATGATTTTGGGGAGCTTAGAGGGGCCAGAGGTTTAAAAATTTCAAATGTAAAGGTAGGTTATGTGATACACCATTGAAAAGCTTATTAAAAGAGAAACACAATGGCGCAAACTAGAGCCAAATGTCTTGTTCGTTTCAAAGTAATGGGCAATCAAAGTTCTGGAAAATATCATAATCTACTTATTCCTAATATTAACAAATTAATAACCTGCTTTGATGCTATGATAATAATATCATTTGCTAGAACTTTATGTACTCCGTATACTAATATATGGATACATAGTCGATAAAAACATTATTTAAACACACAAGACAGTAAATATTTTATAAATTGAAATGATAATTTTAAGCTTTAACCCAGCACGATAAATTTTTTGGTACCTCTATATTCATATTATTTTATTTTTATTTGTAATAAAGGTGTAGAATTATTTATAGTTTAAGCTATCCTGTAAACCATTTTAAACATCCAAATCAAATTTGTATGTTTCTGATATAACAGGAGTTGCCCGACAGGCCTTCTTCAAATTTCGCACTGTGCTCGCACAAATAAGGAAAGGCACAATTTAACTCATATTTTTGGTAGGTTAATTTAAACAAGAATTAAATCAGTTTTAGTGTCTCATTCGATAGGCATAATAAATTAATTCAGGATATTAAGGTTTCTTGTAACTAAGTATGACACCCAAAGAAAATTCTTAAACGAAAGTAAACTATACCGGCAAAGAGAACCACAGAAACAATACAAAATCTCCAGATTTAGCTGTCTTTAAAATTTGTTGGACTATATGACTTTTAAAACGCATTGAGCTCATGGAATAGTCCTTTTTAAAATGGATTGTGTATTTGGGGTAAGGGTTTTTTATGAGTTGGATCTTCTTATATTCGATACCTTCAATTGAAGTTTACAAATCGTACATGATTGATGTGTACATTTTCAGATGTAGTCATTAATAGAAAATATGCATATCAAATAATACGTAAATTTTTTACGACTTAAAAGCATGATATTAATATTGGTATTTTCTACATTTAACAATTAATTTGTACAAGCTTTTATTACAATCGCAATATATTACCTGTAGATTTGGAAAAGTCATATAGGCTACTATTGTAATGATTGTATATGGAAATATAGTTTGGAACGACTTTTATAAATTCTTTTATTTGTCAATTATACCTTATTTTTTTTTATAATGTGATTTTGCATATTAAAATATAAAAGAGATTGCCACTTAACTTCAAAAATACATAGTTATGAGCACTATACGACTTTTTCGGACCAGGACACGTGGTATCCCACATCAAGAAATTCCGGAATAATATTTATAAACCCGCCTTTCCTCCATTTTGAAATAAATGTATACCTAATGTTGAAATTTGAATAATTATTCTCTCGGGGTGACCAAGTGGCTAAAGGAGTTATCCCAGATTGGTACATTTAGAAACTCATAGATTTGAAGCTGGCGACTGGCTATAGATTAATCTGCTCTACAAGCTGCTCCCCCATCTTCATTAGCATAAAGTAAAGATTATAAGAACAATTAATAAAGTATTGAACAATGTTAAATTAATATATCATATTACCTTAGGTGCATTGTTTAAGTCAGTTCCTGCTTTCATAATATAAAACAAGTTTTAAACAGTTTAGGTTTACATTTTTTATATATTATGTTTCAATTTAATTTAATTTCGTTTTGTGAGTAGGAGATTGTTTAGATCCATCGTTAAAAACTTATTCAATTTGCATGTCAAACAAAATGTTGTTTCATATTTGTTTGATGTTAGATTAACTTTAAATAAACTATGTCAACATTCCAAAATAAATAAATATATTTTTCAAAAATGTTAAAACTGGATAGTATTTATATCATTGTGTTCCTTGGGGTGTCTATGAATATATAATTCGTAATATATAATATGCCCCTGCATTTTAAACTATTAACATTTTTCCACTCATAAATTTAGCCATGAAAGTTGTAAAATTAATTATAATTTTGTATATATGTATATATTATATATGTTTAAACATTTACAGTAAATATTAAACAACCTATTTTAGTAAAGTTTTTAGTTAATATAATATTTCACAAAAATGTTCAATTGTTTCTAACAGTAGCTAGATTATTAAATACTTAGAAAAAAGAGAGAAAATACTAAAAACCTCTAAGTATTTAACATTTTCGTATTACCTATTCCCAAAAAATGTAGTAGTTATTCATATGATTTATATGTTATTATTTTGTTAAAGTATGGTATTAAAATTTAATATCGCATACCAAAAGTTTTGATTTATTTGGTTTAAAATATACCAAGTTGTAATATTTGATAGCCGGTTATATTTATGTTTGCAGATAACTGTGGGCAAAACATTTTGACAGTTTAGGCTTATAATATCAGAGACTATAATTAAATTTTAAAATAGCATACGATCCATTGACTAACAGAATTAATTATAAAGTTACATTTTATAAATAAATTTGGTGAAAATGTTCAAAATCATATTATAATCTTTATACATTTTTTCGTATTTAAAAATCATGCTCACTTTTTACTTTCTCCCCCCTATACGTAGTATATGAAGAAATTATTGTTTTCGACAAAATTTTCGAATTATAATTTTTAGTGGAATTATCTGTGTTGGTGCTCCTTGAACCCCCAAAAATTGTTTAGTGGAATTATCTGCGTTGGTGCTCCCTGAACCCAAAAAAGTGTTTTTTTTGTATTGTCTGTCCGTGTGTCTGTTAATATGTATACAGAGCTGGAGACCATACCAAAGGTCCGATTTTGATGAAATTTGGTACGTAGGTGTAGTTCTGGAATATCTCGAGGCATTTTTTCATTTTTCCAAATTTTTGATTTTTAAGGGGATTTACCACCCAAAAATGGCCAAAAAACGAGAAAATCAAACTTTCTCAAAAACGGCTCTAACGATTTTGATAAAATTTGGCTTATTTGTAGCCCTTAATGCACCCTACCATATGAAAAAACCGAATTTTTCTAAAAATTTTCGTTTAGGTAATAATAATAATAATAATAATAATAATAACTGATTTTTGGGGGGTTTTGGCCAAAAAGGGGGTGGTTTTTCAAAACCTTTTTTCGTGCATCTATAGAACCCTAATTG
The DNA here is from genome assembly GCA_018207615.1 of Philaenus spumarius. NCBI lineage: Eukaryota > Metazoa > Arthropoda > Insecta > Hemiptera > Aphrophoridae > Philaenus > Philaenus spumarius. The sequence continues at coordinate 10,533 of JAGFPH010016981.1, forward strand.
ACATGTTTGGTGCAAATTTGTTCGAAATTGATCAAATAGTTTTAATAATAATAATAATATTACAATATAATAATATAATATGGATGTGTGTTACATGCATCTAATATTTTCCATGGTACTTTTGCAATTCTAAATAACCACCTCCTATACTACTCTAGGAAAAGTATAAAGTTTCAACAGGAAGAAAGTATGTGGCAGTTATCTGGTACTGTTTATTAATATTGTAAGCACATTTTCCGATGTCGATTCAATTATTATTTTGTTGGAATCACTACAGCACCGATTCCTCTAACACTTCATTAAGTTATGATTTAATAATTAATTAAACACAATACTAAACTGAAAACAGACGCAGACCACAACACTATACAAAGTACAAAAGTACTCAAAGTATTTAAGATTAGCTGTTCGTTAATTTCTTTATTACAATTTACCGAGTGGTGCCATATGTTCGAATACGTTCTTCTGATAGGAATGTGAACAATTTATATTAGTATAGTGTAAAGATCCTTCATTAACTGAATGATTAACAGTGAATATGGTTAGATAAATGTTGTTCACAATATTATCACTTTATGTAAAAACACAAGAACTAATAACAACACTAACATGGACATTATTCGTCAGTTGTACCGACATTTTATTTTACTGCAGTAATCACTAGTTTACTAATTAGTTTCAAGCTATCAGTATATAGTTTGACATTACAGTTCTTATATTAGGAGATCATTTCGCCTTCAGGTGTTCATAATATATGGAGTAGTTCTATGCTTATATCTGGTATTGATATTTATAATTCATTCAATAGCGGAGTGATTGATGAGCTGCTGTATCTACGCCTCCAAGTGTATATTAATATCATACTTCATTAAGTAAATTGTATACTTCTATACTTGTATATTTGCAAACCTTATGATATATGTGGTAATTAATATAAAACAGCCATCAATCAATTTAATATTTATACTACTGACTAAACGTACTTGATAGACCAATATTTAGAGAATTCTACAAAGATATATTCGATCCTTGCCTGCCAAATTTTCCCTAGTTACTGCAAAAGGAAGCTTATTAAAAAAAAAAAACTATTTATATTATATACTGGTTAGTTTCACTTAGTACAGCGTTAAACCATTTTTTTTTTTTTTTGGAGGGAAAGACAAACTATTTTAAGTAAAAACATATTTTGTTATTTTTCCATCTGTAATAATCTTCGAATGTTTTCCATTAATCTCTTAAACTAATTCATGTATGTTTACATATAAAAATATTAACTTATATGTGTCTAAGTGTTGTAATGTAACAAAATAAAATATTATTAATTTTTATACAGTCATTTATAAATGCATGGGGAAAGGATTACAAGTTTATAACGTCACATCGATAATTTAAATAAGTATGTAAAGTACATAAATATCCTAATTTAGAAATTGCATGATAATGAGATTTAACAAAATCATGCTTATAATATTGTATTGACTTTGTAAAGTTCAGATCCTAAATGTAGCAATCAGTTTGATTTATTTTTATTAATACAACTAGTAGTGTGTGTGATATGTATATCAACGATAGGAAATTATTTTGTTTTAGTTATTATTATGGTTGGCACATATTATGTATATCAGATTTGTCCAATCTGTAAAAAATATTGCATTTTGAGTTAAATTTTGTTTGCAAATGGTAAAACATGCCTCTTTAATAATTGTCGAAAGAGTTTCTGAAACTTTCAGCGCTCCTAGCGGCTAAACGATTAAGTTTATAAAAAATAAAAAGACAACAAATGAAAAAGTATTAAACTTTCATATAAAACCTAAATCCATCATAAAAAATAGGGGTTTCCATCAAAAATTTCAAAGGACCAACACATTGGAAAATGGCGGCCATTTACAAATATTTTAACTATATATTTTTTAATTTCTCAAAACACAAGGAAACGTTTCCAATCTAAAGTTTGCTATAAAATTAATACTTTCTGAGATCCCAGTCGTGGCCTCCTTGAATTGATCACCCTGAATACTAAAAAAATAACAACAATAAACAAATATTTATAGCTGGTTATTATTATATGTATGGTTGTTTAATGCAATCATGAATATGAAGTGGTTCAAAAATTCAAAACTCAGCCATATTGTTAATGAGTTTTGGAATTTTAAAGGCAATTTACATATAGACTACATTAAAATTGAGTGATATACCAAATCAAAGGCATTGTATTAAATAGTAAAATATATAAGTTATATTGAAAACATTTTACAAAATAAACTTCACAGATTCGATAAGTAAGCTATACAACCTAGAAAAACACATGTTTGTACTTCTTTAACTCTAAATTGAAGGAACCTTTGTGTTTTTCTCTTGTGTCGTGATTAATTTATCAGGATTAATAATTTGCTCATATCTTTTTGTCACATTATCATAGTTTTGTTTATCCAATTACCACTTAGCAATTCATTTTACTTTCTTTCATTGTTTAGATAAGAATTTTGATTATACGTGCTTTTATTATTTCAAAGGCAGAATTGAAGAGATATTAAACATTCACAATTTTTATGGCCACACTGTCATGATGAGTACCGTTATTAATTTCATTCCAAAGTGTAATTTAGTATTTTTAATTTAACAATTCCGATGCATGATATTTGCCTTCACAGATGTTTTCTGAATCATATAAGAAACATTGTTTATAGTGTTATTTTCAATTCTAACTCTTGGTCATTTGGTTCATACAGTTCAAGGTCACTAGATAGTAAAGGTTGCCTCATTCGGGAAATATAAAAAAAAGTGGAGTGGGGGCTGTGACGTAGTTATTGGTACAACTAGACACTGATCAAAGTTTTGTCGTTTACGTTTATACGCGTTACTCATTTGTGAATGTTTGACGGCTTGTGTTTTTTGTTTAAACTTAAACTTTTTTAAATTAGTGTATATAAAGTGTTTAAAGTAGAACAAATTAATATATCGGTATCATTTACAATGGCTAGAAAATCAATAAATAAACCTAAATGTGGTTCCGTTTGTGTGGTTGTAACTTGCAATTATTATTATTATGGAAAAGCAAAACAAGAAGGAAGAACTTATATATCTTTTCACAGGTAGGCCTAGATCCTTTTTGTTTCTATTGTAATAGTAAACAATATAATCCCACTTACTCATATAAAATGTTATTAAAATTTTCTTTTGTCTTAGGTAATATTTTGATTTAAAAGTACTTTCTGTGGCTATCTTTTTCATTAAAATTGTAGAAAATAACTTTTTGTTCAACAATCTAACTTAATGAGTCTGTTGAATACAAAATAAGCAACAGCTATAACTTAAGACATTACTTAAAATCGTGTGAATAAAAATAAGCAATAGCTAGTACTAAAAGCTTTGTCTAGTAATTATAAGCTTTGAATAATTTTCCCAGCTAAAGCTTAAAGTAAATAAAATAAAATGTAGCTAAGGGGCATATTACACCATCATAGTTATTGGTCAAATAAATATTTGGTCAAACTTTTATCAAAGAAAACATTAGGACTACACCTGTCCAATTTATTTGATCAGTTGGCTTATTAAGTACATACATGTTTGGGTTATGTTTCGGTTTATTCTTTTATTATTATTATTTATTAACTATTATTAAATAATTACAGTTGAAAGATCGTATTCATATCATAACGGGTTTTAAGATTTAAAAAACAAATCTTAAAAAATCTTGTAAATATAGTTTTACAACAAAGTAAACCTAATCAAAGACTCTTAATGTTTTACAAAAAACATAAACATAGGCTATACTGTAAACCCCAATATTACAGACTGCAAAACATTTTGTAATTTATTTGTTGTAAAGATTTTTGCCTTACATCACGGTTTTTGTAGGTATTTGTTTGATTGTTCCACAAACATTCTTCTTTTTCATATTGTAAAATTAAAGTTTTCTTAACTTCAATACTCCAAGTTAATTTTGCCATCGTAATATTAATATAAAAGGAAAGGAACACATATAATATATGAAAACTGAAGAAACGTGTATTTTGAGGTTAGGAGGTTACCTAAAACTGCGTACTATATTAATATTTTACTAGACTACTTTATTGTTATTCTTTTTTGAAAATCTTTGTCAAAGTTTACAACATGTCAAAAATTCATCAAAGTTTCACGAACGAATTATTCCGTCAAAGAATCGTCAAATTTATTTGATGAAAAATCTTTGATCAAAGAAATTTGAAGTTTATTTTATAGTGTAATATGTACCTAAAGCTAAAATTATTAAGTAAATTAAGATTTTGTATAAATATATTGATTAGAATTATAAGATACTGTTTAGAATTTAAATATAGTCTACAATTAAATATCAAAATAGAGATAAAAATGTGGTATTTTAATGGTTTTTAGTTTCATTTAGATTGTTTGTTTAGTTTTCATTATAATTATTTTTAAACTCATGTATGTTTATGGTTTGCATGGTGTCAAATAATTTGTTTATTATTCTTGAAAGCGAAAATATGTTTGAAAAATATTAAACAATTCATAGATATGATATATTTGATGTAAACTATATTTTAAACAGCATATCTCTAAGTATTTAGATATGTAACAACCGATGTTTGAATTGAATTTTAATACAGTAAGCATTTTTTGTTGATTTTTGTTTGTGTTTACTTTTAGTTTGTTAATCTAACTTAAAACTAGTGAAATATGGAACACTTTTTCGAGACTTCGGCTCGTCCGGACAGAACACTCTAATTGAAAAAAATTAAAGTTAAATTACTTTTTATTTGTTACATTTAGTTAAAAAAAAGTTAAAACGTTACCCCACACTGTATTTTCAAAATGTTGACCCAAAAACGTGACCCTCAACGCGCTACGACTTTTTAACTCTCAAAATCGTTTTTTCGTACCCAAAAACATATATAACGATACCCCACACTGTTTTTTCATAATTTCGACCCAATATTGTGACTCAAATACGTGACCCCGACGCGCTACAACTTACGCTAGAAAGCTCTAAAGCTTTTCAACTCTCCGCAATAAAATTACTAACATTCTGGTACCACCAGAAGTTTTCTACGACGTCTGTGAGTCGTATCTTCGTCGTGTTTTATATCTTGTTTACAGGAAAACAGACACACACAAAATTTTCGCATGATTTGAATACTTCGGCATTATAATGCGAGCCGAAGTAAAAGCTGTTGGTTTTGAAGAATAATAAACTGATTATAAATTTGCTAAGTAAAGTTGCTATGGTAATAAATGTAAACACACATTGTGTTGCTAAGCAGTTTTTTGTCCGAACAACTGTTTTCGTGAGTTTTGGTCTTGAGTTCATATAAAAAAGGGTGTTCATTTTTTCCCAAATTTGAAACTTTTCTGGGAATTTTATTCAAAAATATCTTTCCATAAAAACCTATTTCGGACTATTACGAACATTTTAAAACAAAAAATAGCAAAATCGGTCCAGCCGTTCTCAAGTGATGCTTACCAACGAATAGCATTTAATTTTTATTATATAGATTAATATGTATTAACGTGATTGCATTTTTTTCTTATTTTATTCTGTAAAAAATATTAAATACAATTTTAATGACTGCTTTTTAGTTATATGATTTAAAATGTATTACCAAGATAACTTTTTATTTTAAATTTTAGTCAGTAAAAATATAAATTGAAATTTGTATGGTTATACTTTTGTTATTATTGTAAATTGCAAATTAATGACATAAACATAATGTTTTTAAAAAGGTTAAGATAAATTCTTACAATTACAAATAATGATGAAATGAGTAACTTAAGTATCACTTTAAAAAACTGCAACCCCAAAAAATAGTTTAATACATTTATTTTTTTTTAAAATGAGGTAACTTGTACGACGAAACTCACATCTTTCATGGTAGCGGGGCGTTTTTGTACTATAATGACGTTACTGGACAGGGAACGGGTCGAGGGGTTTGAGTTTGTTAACATGACTATGAGGCAACCTTTACTATCTAGTGACCTTGCATACAGTTGACTAAAATTGCCCCCACTATGCCTGACCCAATAGACGTATCCAAACAAAATTAAATATTTTAAATCTCTGAAGAAACTGGAAATAACACTTACTGAGAACTTTCAATGATAATTATAGCAGTAATGTTTTTAAATTGATAACATTTTATGTCATACCATAAACTCCGTTTGTGCCTAGCTCTGCATAGTTGAAGAGGTAAAAACATATTATTTTAATGAAACTTTATTTCCTAACATGTGAGTTACTTCATCATTTTAGGAATTTAAATTGAGACTTGATTCGCTAAAACGTATTATACAATGTGTAACCTCCCCATTTTGTCCGTAATCACTATGTATACAGTGTGGAATATGTTTTACATCATTTAAATCCTGTATAACCATACGTTAGATTCTAATTAAACTTTAGACAGATATTCTATTGAAGTAGAAAGTTATCAAAATATATGCAGTATTATAATTTATTCAATGTTGTTAAAAAAATATAACTTGTTTTACGTTTGTGGTGCTTATTTTACTTTTAAGCTTTCAATAACTCTTACAAACCCAAACTCTAGCTTTCTTATAAATAAACCTCAAACTATGGAAATTAGTCTTTCGTAAAATTTTACAGAACACTTCTTCTTTAGAAAATCGTTTATACTATTCAAAGAACTCTATCAATTAGGCAAAGCTGATAATTCGACGTACTAAATTTCTGTGCAAAGCTGTCGGTCTCTTTCATAATAACGTCGTAAATAGACAAAACTCAGTTAACTGGTGCAACCTTCAATATGTCGGCCTGGATCTCTTTACATTCCCTCCTTTTAGCACAGACTGGGCTTAATCTGATTTCCTTTTGCTTGGCTCACTGAAGCGGTGAACAATGTTTTCACGTAGTGAACGTGTCCTAGATAATTTCCAAAATGTAAAACATGTATTTCAGCCAACGCCAACGTACAAAATCTTAGTAAAATATATCACAAATACATTATTTTGCATTAATGTTAGCTTATTTTAATAAAAAATATAGGTTATATTGATTGAGCAATTTGTGTACAGTTATTTATAATTATTGAATACTCTTGTATATAAATTGCATATATTATATGAGTCCGACAATAATGATTTAATATACATAATTATAGTACTATTGCATTTATTATTATCATTATTATATAAATCTAAAGACATATAAAAAAGTTAAGTTATATAATATGCGGTAGGTAAACTAGAAATGCAGCTAATCTATACTTATAAAAGCCAAATACCATTGACTCATTGACTCACTGACTCATCACAGTTTCTCCAAAACCACGAGGCCTAGAAACATGAAACTTGGCACTAATACTATTTATAGGCTCTAGACGCGCACTAAGAAAGGGTTTCTGAAAATTCGAAATTTTAGGGGGG